>MJUU01046574.1:25207-40129 GCA_002080025.1 Modiolus philippinarum | reverse complement strand
TTGTAGGTTGGTCTTGGGTAGTACATGTCAGTCTGGCAGATGTCTTTTGTCCTTGACCTCAATTTCACAGTCTAGTGGCTTTGTCCTTGACCTCAATTTCACGGTCTAGTGGCCACGTTAAGTTTTTTCTGCTTAAGTCCATTTCTCAATAACTAGAAGTGGTAGGTTGATAATATTTGGTATGTAGGTTGGTCTTGGGTAGTACATGTCAGTCTGGCAGGTGACTTTTGTCCTTGACCTCAATTTCACAGTCTAGTGAGCATGTTCACTTTTCTGATTAGTTCACTTAGATTTCACATCAATTTAGAGTCCAGCAGGGACAGGCGAGACATCCTTTAGGGTCATCACTTGTTGGATTTATGGATTTAATTTTGTAATACAACTGTAGCATGTAGTCTGCAGATGCGCAATAAGCTTTCCGATTCTTGATATTGGTCTTGGTACAAACAAGAGGCCCAAAGATGTCCATTTTGACATATGGGAGCTTGGCAGTGGAACTGTTTTCTGTGTCAAACAGGGAAGTGCAGGGATGGCCATCATTTCTGATGACACCACTTCTAGTTTATTTGTATTTTGTAGTTCTTAATCCATATGTTCCAAAAATACTGTGAAAGTACTTTTGTTCATAGGGTTCCAAATTTTAGAAAGGTTGCATAGAAATACATTCTTATGTCATGACCCTGTCAGTTGAAATGCATGATGAAGAAAAGCAGGTCTTCATTTTGAAAAACCAAATTGATCAAAATCATATTTTTTTAAAAATTAAAACAATAGGTTAGTGAGAAAATAAAGTAATTCACACAGACTTGAAAAGAATGTGATGATCATTGATTTGAATTATTTGAGAAAAAGGATACCCTGACCCCCTAACAGAAAATTTATCAGGAAACTTCTGTTAGTGATTTCGGAAGAATGGCTTGTAATGGTTCAAAATCTTTAACAGATTAAATAAAGTGCATCTTTGCTAATATAAAAATATTGTTAAACTGCATTTAAAAATGTGTGGATAGTATACTGCACACTTTTATATAAAACAAAAATAATAATAATAAGCAAACTACAAGAGGGGCTTGTACCAAGTCTGCTTATATCTTTGAAAGCAACCTTTCTACTAGGGCTTTAAGCACTTTGATTGTGGATTTTGTGAAATTAAGTTCCCAACAAAATCCATTTTTCCCAAGAGTTTTAATGTATAAAATTCGAAACAACAACTTTAAATACCCACAAAATAGTGATATTTATGAAAACCACGAAAATTGATGTACATGAATATAAGTACTTCCACAGTAATATAAAAATGATATATCACTGATCATCTTTTTCAGTTATCAGATTTTGAAATACAAACAAAATCTGGTCTTTTTCAGCAACTGATTTTCAAAGAATTTTTAGAGTAATCTACCAGCATGCTTATTCCTTAGCTTTCATATGAAATAACTGTTAGACAGATATTTTTCTTATTTGATATTTAAGATACAAAAATACCCAAGTTGCATGATAAACAACAAACTTTGTTATGTTGTACACATATATTTCAAGGAGTAACCTCTCATCAGCTGCATTAGAATAAAAAATATGGAAAACCCTTATCCTAAAGTAGTTTATGGAAAACCCTTATCCTAAAGTAGTTTATGGAAAACCCTTATCCTAAAGTAGTTAAAAAAAAGTATTCTTTACCAAAAATATCTAAAAGGGAGGCCAATTCCATTACCAAGGATATCCATGAATGCCATACAGGATATGAAGCCTCATTATTTTTAAGGGGTTAGAATATTGATAAAAACAGTATATTTCTATAAATTGCATGGTAAGTTAAGATATATTTAAGGAGGTTCGCTACTCCAATTGAAAATAAATATTATTTCAAATAAATATGATTTTTTGTTTGAAAATTAAAAAAGATGTTATTTAAGTGAAAAAAAACTATAGGTTAATGATCTCTTTTTTGAGATTTAAGTGATTTGAAAATTTGGCGGGAAACTAAACTCCTCTGATTTTTCATAGGATTAACATTAGCAAGGTTTTACCATAATTGAATGTGACAAAATAAATAGAATCAATGAAATTTTTACAGAATGTTCACAAAGATGTACAAAATGAAATTATGGAAAAAAATAAGGGGTCGATGGGCAAAAAATTATAATGCTTTTAAATGGATAAAACCTGAGGATTCCGAAAATATGAAAAAAATTCCAAAACATAAGGTGCGAACCTACTTAAGCAATCTGTTGACAACGAAAAATCTACAGGTCACCATATGATTTAAGAGAAAGGAAAAGGGAGCTGATTTTCAACAATTGAATAAAATATGATATTTAATATCAGTCAGTCAGTTATGACATCACATTGAAAAGGTTGTGAAAAATGAATGGTATGAAATTGAAGTCCATTCCACAGTCGATAAGAATTTCACAATAAGCGCAAATCAAATGTACCATGCATTAGTGGCAATCAACCATGAAAGGAAAGAGATATAAGACTCCTTGTACAGGGATATTTTTGCTTTAAATACACAATGAACAAACACAAAATTAAATTATGGAAATAATTGGACAAAGCTTGTACAACCCTAAAAATAAAACAATTCATCATGCAACATCCTGTTACACAAACTTCACAAAAACTTAAATTTATGGTGAAAGCTGTTCCAATTTTGATTTCAGGTTGAAAGAATACAGAACAAGACTCTATACCAACAATTTATAGCAAAGAAACAGTCAATGGATGCCACTAATCCTAAAACTGTCCAAAATGAAAGAGCATTATGGCATGGTTTTTCAGTAGATGCTCTAGATAGCATTTGTAGATATGGTTTTAATAGAAGTTACTGTGGGAAAAATGGTAAGTTAAAAATTAAATTGGATACACAAGCAAAAAAATATTGCCATGAATTCTATAAAAATTTCCAAGGCTGAAATTTTATAAATGTGAATATGGAAACCTCTCCTGTAAATCAAGATCTTTGATTGTTGCTATTTCACATCAGATAAAGGTTTTTACAATAATTTCTGAATTGATATTATATTAAGGTGGCTCTGAGTGAAGACTGTGATGTATATATAAAAGGAATTAGTCACTAATATTTATTACATTTTCTGTGTCCTGTTAAATTTACTTATAAATAGTGGTATTTTAGAGCAATTATCTGTTAAAACATTTGTAAACATGCGACCTACTAACTGCTACATTTTTATGCCCCTGTGAATCGAGGATTCGGGGGGCATATAGTTTTTGGTCTGTCTGTCTGTTTGTCTGTTTGTCCACAAAAAACTTTAACATTGGGTATATCTTTTGAATGGTAAGTGATAGGGCTCTGATATTTTGCATGGGTATTCCTTGTGGCAAGACCTTTCAAACGATACCAAAATTTTGGACCTGGTGACCTTGACCTTGACATGTGATGGACTTTTTGAAAAAATAATAAACTTTAACATTGGGTATATCTTTTGAATGGTAAGTGATACAGCTTTCATATTTTGCATGTGCATTCCTTGTTGCAAGACCTTTCAGTTGGTACTAGAATAGTTGACCTTGTGACCTTGACCTTGGCCTGTGAACAACTGCATAAAAACTTTAACATTGAGCATATCTTTTGAATGGTAAGAGATAATCGCTTTCATAGTTCGCATGTGTATTCCTTGTGGAGAGACCTTTCAGTTGGTACCAGAATATTTGACCTCGTGACCTTGACCTTGGCATGTGAAGGTCCGGTAAAATTTCACCAGAAAAATGAAATTATATTTTGTTTAATTTTGTATATATTGAATTTAAACTCATTTATGATGAAATGTGCTTGATATCTATAGAATGTTTTTTGTAAAAAAAAGATTTTTTTAAATCATTCAGCATATTTTCCTCATTTATTCACTTTCGTTTTATAGGTACATTGTATTTATATATGTATTATATATATCAATGATGAGGAATGTTACTTAAAATATCTATGATTTCATTTCTTCTCTTCTGTGTATTCCTCTACTTTTGGGGAACCAGTATTGATGATCCCTGGTGTAATCAAAGTACTGATAACACTGATAGATAGAACACAATGAGTTGACTATAAATGTTCTAAAAAAGGGGGGGTGAAAATTGTTTCCTTAATAATGCTTGGATAATGATTGGAGGGGTTCATTTGGGCGACATTTGTGTTTGCATCCAATTTCAATCATCATTTGATATGATTAAACTTTTCAGTTGATACCAGAATTTATTTCTACAAATTATTTTGTCAGAAGGACATTCATTGTTGTTTCTTCTTTACTTCTACTCGGGGGCATAAGTGTTTCACTAAACACATCTTGTTCAATCAAATTTAATAGAAGAATACAAGATGTATATTGTTTTAAAGAGACATGATTGCTGTGTTGTCTTATATAATTTTTTATTATAAAGTTGTTTTTTTTTTCCAAAGTAAAGAAATTTTATTTTGACTCTACATATTACAGAAATCTGCTTTTCATGACACTGACTTTTGACCACTTTATATATTTCCAAAACATTTCATACTCTAAAGTGTATATAATTGAAAAGAGGAGGCTTTGATGCAATGTCTTTTTTTTAATTCTTAAATTTTAGTTGAATGTTTAGTTTAAAAATATATATAATGAAAACATTTCAACGAGTAAGGTCCCATCAGTTTAAATGAAATGTCACTGTAAAAAATCTCTTCAACATAAATTTTATATGGTTATACATGTAAATATTTTACGAAAGGATATGGAGTAGCAGAACATGAGATTCCAACTGCAATAATTTTAATGAGCTCTATGGCCATTTCGGGAATTTATTCCTCATCAGCAGCAAAATTTTAAAATAAGTCTATTCAAGAGCAAAATTGCACAATTTTCTTTATGAACAACATATCCTGAAAGTTTGGTGGGAATGTAACTTTCACTTTTGAAGGAGTAGCAGATTAACAAACCCAATAAACAAATGAGAGATTTTAGCATAGTGAACCTCTAAATTTGTAAAATAAAAAATTTTATGTATGAAGTGTAAAACTAAATCAGTGAACCTATAAAAGCCAGAAAGTCTAAATCAATTTAAAGAGAAACTTGGTTTACGTATTGAAGAATACTATAAAATTATTGTCCATTGTCCATGGTCTTAACAGTCTACTAGTTCCTATAGTGTAACCAATTTAGCAATTTGAGTAATTTGAAGGAGTGATAAAATTGATACAACTCCTATAGGTCCTGACAAACATAAATTGTAAAAAAAAAATTTTGAGCCTTGCTATTGTCAACTTATCTACACAATCCATTTCCTGTTGAAATGTCAAACAATTCTATTTTACGAAAGGATATGGAGAAGGTGAACATGAGATCATAAGACATATGTTAACTCCAACTGCAATAATTTTAATATTGTCTATTAAAAAAAAATTTGAGTGTTGACCCATCAGTTAAAATGAAATATCACTGTCAAAAATCTCATCAGCATGAATTTTACATTGTTATAAAATCAATAGAAAGAGCATATCTAGGCTAAATTTCAAACAAGTCTATCCAAGAGTAAATTACACTGTTTTCTTCATGAACAACATAACCTGGAAGTTTGTTTGGAATGTGACTTTCAGCTTTGAAAGACTCAGTTGCAGATTTATAAACCCAATTAACAAATGAGAGATTTTGGCTCACTGAACCTCTAAAATCTGTAAAATCAAGGTCCAAAACTAAATCAGTGAACCTCTTAAATCTGGAAAAATTTAAATCAATTTCAAAAGAAACTTGTTTGTATTGGAGAATACTAGAAAATCCATTGTCTATGACCTTAACAGTCTACTTGTCCCTGTTGTATAACCAATTAAAGACCTGTTATGAACATTTCTTTTGTTATTCAAGACACTTTAATTCTTGTTAATGCCTTGGACTATTCCATCACTCTTTTGTCTTGCCTTTAATTCTCTCCATTTCAAAGCACTTCAACTGATAATTTACCTCAAATTATTTACTTACCCCGAATTATTTACCTCGAATTAATTACTTCTACCTCTTTAAATTTTTATGCATACTCATTCATATGTAGTACTGTGAAAGTACTTTAATTCGTTGACATCAGTTTTCATGGTTTTCATAAATATCACTATTTAGTTGGTATTACATTCATGGTTTCAAATTATATGCAGTAAAACTCTAGGGAAAAATGCATCTCGGTGGCAACTAAGTCCCACGAACAATAGTACTTTCACAGTATACTTAACTTTGACCTTTTGTTATGCTTCACCTAAATATTAGATGAAGTTTAAGACAAGTTTCATGCAGAAAAAATTAAGAAATGGTTTGGTTAAAATGCATTCGCACTGTGCCTTCAGGCATCTTGATCACCCCTTTTCTTACGAACCACATTTATTCAATTAATTACTCTGAAACATACTTTAACTTTTACTTAAGCAATTTGAGGAATCTATAGGAGTGAAAAATTTGATCAACACCTATGAGTCCAGACAAACATAAATTATAAAATAGTTTTGGAGACCTGCTAGTGTCAACAAATCTACACAACAATATTATTGTCCATCAATCTGTAATCGCCTGGGTAGTTTCACCTTGAAAAGATATTACCTTTATCATATGTTTAGTAATAAATACAGACGTTTTGACTATGTGATACAGTGCATGACGTTCATTCCGTATTCACACTATGACGTCATACCCTTTATCGCATGGCTTACCCTTTATCGCATACCCTTTATCGCATGGTTTACCCTTTATCACATACCCTTTTTTCGAAAATTTTTTTTCTATTTTTTTTTTTAATTAAAAAAATTTTTCGGGGGTTAAAAAAAAATTTTGGGGGGGGGGNGGGGGGTAACAAAGATTTGTTTGGGTGAAATTGTTTTGTGATGTTCAGTTAAAAAAATCTAGCAAACTTTTTTCCTTTACATGTTTGATTTAGTCCAAAACTTCAAGACCTTTCCGCCCATTTTGAAATTTTCCTCTTCACAAAATACATGCATTTTCTCTTACCGATTACAATTTTTGACAGTATATTTAGGATTAGTAGTTCTCTGTTTAAATATATGATAAACTGTATAATACATGGCAAAATCCGTATCACATGCCGTATCATCCTCGTGCTGATATTGGTAACTCGGGATGATACGGCATGTGATACGGATTTTGCCATGTATTATTCCCTATATAACATGTATAACATAAACTGCATATGGTTCCTATTTTAATCAACAGATCAAGGTAAAACCCCCAAAGAACATGGCAGATTGATATACAATACTATTGTTGGACTTTTATAAAAGGATCTGGATTGTGTTGATAAGTTGACAATAGCCAGTGTCCTTAATTTTACAGTACATTTTTGTTTGGACCTATATCATGTATATGTGTTGATCATTTTTTTTTACACTTAATGATTACTAAAATTGCTAAATTTGTTATATAATAGGAACTTGTAGCCCTTTATTTCCCTTCAGGGTCACAGAGTAAGTTGTTTATAAAAGACGTGCATCCAATTTTAAAAAGTATGATTGAAAAATAAACAGAATAAAACACATAACACAGGTATAAATTGTTTATTGCACACAAAAAAAAATAATAGGATCTTGCATAAGGACAGATTAAAGATCAGGCTACATTCACAAGTGTAAGAAATTTCGTCTTTTCTCAAGTAGAGTGTAGCAGAAGAATAATTCATTTAATTATGGGTAGCAAAGTAGATTACAACCACTGCCAAAGGGGTGTCTTGATGTTGTAAACCCTTGTGCATTTTTTTTTTTTTTTTTTGCCTCGAAGTCTCCGACATAGAAAATTAGACATGCATTAGGTGCAACTGAATATGATCACACTCTAATTTGAAAAAGAAAGCAAAAAAAACGCAGCTCAAATATATTGAGTATATCCTTTTGTCATCACTGTAGTATCAACGTAACTTGCTTCAGGCGATTCAAATTGGACAGGAGTTAAGAAGGAGTTCTGCTATGTATTTCTAGAGGAAGATTGATATTTTCATTGAAGAATTGCCAATATAATATGATGATAATACCTTAGAAATTCCACCATAACTGTTTGAAAATTACCTAGACATTCTTTTTTTTAACAGCTACTGCATTTGGAGCTGGTGTATATTTTGCTGTCAATGTCAACTACTCTATTAATGACACGTATTCTAGACCTGATCAAGGGACTGGGCACAAGCGGATGTTTTTATGCCGTGTACTCACTGGAGAATATTGTGTTGGTAACTCAAGTATGAAAGTCCCGCCACAGAAACCAAATGCTGGTGGAAGTCACATCTTGTATGATACCGTTACTAATAATGTTACCAATCCTATTATGTTTGTTATCTTTCATGACTCACAAGCATTCCCAGAGTACCTAGTGACATTTAAGCGAAAATAATTGACTGTGATAGAACAGATTAAAATAATATTCATTAGCTTTAATATATTTAGTTTATACTGTAAATTTAAAAATGTATGCTGTAATCATTTATATATATTATGTAAATTTGAGTCATAATATGAATGTATTTAGAAACTTTGAAAAAGATATTTTCCTTGCCCTTGAGAACAGACAGGCTTTCAAGCGGGCCATTTTCCTAAAATTCCTAATTTTTTACAAACAGCCCTAAAATTCCTAATTAAAGCTGTAAAATCCTAAAAAAAGCCCTATTTTTTTGGTGAAAATCCTAATTTTTTTTTAATTTTCAAAATTTTAAAAAATCAAAAGTATGCATAAGATATTGAACTTAATTTAATCTAGCTTTAGTATACTTTCAGAAATACTTATTTGCCACTCAGGAGACTATTTGATGGTTATCAAGAGTATTCAGCATTGTTTCTGATCCATACTAAATATATAATTGGCAAACTGTCGAACAATGCTGATAATCATCCAAATGGTCTACTGAATTGGTAATTAACTTTTGTATTATTGTTCCGTGTCCAAAAGGTGAGTAACCCTAATTTTTCAGTCTTAAATCGTTAAAAAATAGTATGTATTATCTATTATTTTTGTTTAAAAAACCTAAAAATTCCTAAAATTAGCCTTTTTTTGAAAATTTAGCCCTAAAAAAGACCCTTATTTTTTGCAAAAAGTAGCTTGAAAGCCTGAACAGAAGATTTGGGCCATATATTTGTTTATCTGTTTGTCTGCAAAATGTATTTACTTTGGGAATATCTTTTGAATGACAAGTGAAGAACTGTAAAAGCTTTAACACTGAGTTTATCTGTTGAACGATTTAATATTTTACTTGATTATTCCTTGTAGAAAAGACCTTTCAGTTGGTACCAGAATATTTGATTTCATGAACTTGATTTTTGCATGTGACTGTCAGATTAAATTTTACCACAAATGTGAAATTATAATTTGTTTTATTTTAGAAACACCAAACTCATATCAAAGAACATGTTTCTGGATATATCTACAGAATTTGCATTCAAAGAAAGATCTTTTACATTATCATTTGAGTGATTTCTCAATGTGTGTTATAATTTTCACTGCTTCTAAGGGACATAAGTGTTTCACAAAACACATATTCTGATTCAAGATAATAAGACTGTTCACCAGACTGTTACAAGGGGACAAATGATAATAAATTATTCATTTATGTACATTTATAAAACTAGACGAGTTTAATATTTTTCATAATGGATGTTTGCTGGTTATGTTTTGACATTCTGGCAGATCTTTTTTTATTTACAATTTCAATATCTGTATTTAGAAATCACATTAAGCAAATTACAGATCCATGTGCTTCTTATATAGATAAATGAAATCAAACTTATATGCAGGAGATGTGTTTCCCTTGATTTTTGATTGTTTTATAATAGGGCATAACATTGAGATTGCTTGCAGATATTTTAAATTTTAACCATAATTCAAATTTTTGTCTTAGACTTCTTGGCTTTAATTGGAGGGTATGTTTTGGTCTGAAGCTTGGAAATAATGAGTTTGCATATAAATACCAAAAATAACGAAGTTGCATGAAAACAGTAAATTTCGTTATGCTGTTCACGTGTTTCAAGGAGTAACCTATCATCAGCAGCATTTAAATCAAATAATATGGAAAGTCGTAATCCAAAAGTAGTCCAAAAAGAAGTACTCATTACCAAAAATATCTCAATAGGAAGCCAAATCCAATACCAAGGACATCTACTGAGTGCCATACACTGAATGAAGCCTCAGTATTTTTAAGTGGTTTGAATTTGATAAAAACAGTAAATTTCTATAGCACACAAGGTAAAATTTTTCATGTCAGACAAATCTGACTATTGGGCTGGTGAATACCCTTGGGGACGTATGGTCCACCAGCAGTGGCATCAGCCCAAAGGTTCAAAATACCAAAAATACCGAAGTTGAATGAAAACAGTAAATTGAGTTTTACTGAAAACAGTTATCAGCTCTCTCACAAACTAAATAAAGTCAAAAGGACTTAATGTAAAGTTTGTGAGTGACCTTCTGGAGTTTATACATAAATACGTTCCTACAAATGAGTTCAAAAAATGTTAGATCAAAGTAAACAACGTCTTTATTTGCTGTGCTATATTTTCCAGGAGCGGCTTAATGGGCAAACGGAAATATAAAAAAAAATATTTTTCTTGTTATTCATGACGTCGACCAATTAAAATGAATTTTACAATTGCATTTGGAATTATTTATTGGTAACTTTAGGACAAAGGACAACAATAAAAGCTTTGTTCTATTGCTTTGTTTTACCATTTATTTGTAGAGACATTGTATCATGTGCATTTACTCAATATTCCTTCATTGCTTATTATATGTATCATTTAAGCAGTTTTGGGGATTTGGGAGATTTATTATTATTGACCTCTTACTGTTTGCTGGAAATTTGATTTTAAACCATAAACCATATTTTTTGTTAAGGACTTCTTGACTTATTGATATTGGAATGGTTTTAAATGTGGTCAGGGCTTGGAAATGATCAGTTGTATCATATTAGTGATTTGGGGTTTCTATGAGGAGCACTTCCTTTTTGCAAATAATTTGATTTTTAACTATAAATTTTATTTTCTTCAAAGATATTTTGACTTGCATCTGTTGGAAGGAATGAAAATTTAGTCTGAAAGAAGCTTGGATGTGATAAGTTGTATCTGGTATGTCATTTACAGGTCTATTGAAATACTACTTTAATAGAGCCCTTTCCAACTTTGTCATTATTCTAGCGGGTTTGTCTTGGGCTTTAAAAACTTTCAGAATAATAAGAATATGATAAATAAAATTGCATTACTTTTCAAATTTGTTAAGAGGAGAATCCATGTAAAAAAATATAACTCCATTTTTAGCTCACCTGGCCAAAGGCCATGTGAGCTTTTGCCATCACTCGGCGTCCGTCGTCCGTCTGTCTGTCCATCCGTTGACTTTTATTCAAAGATCTTCTCCTCTGAAACTGCTGGGCCAATACTTACCAAACTTGGCCTGAATCATCACCAGGGTATGCTCTTTCAACAACATGGCCGCTGTAACTAAAAATAGAACATAGGGGTAAATTGCCGTTTTTTGCAAATTACTGGAAAACTGTTAGATATCAAAAATCTGACATATAGTAAAAATGATCAGCATGATGAGATCTACCCGTCCTACAATTTTGAAGAATATCCGAAAACCCATCTTGGAGTTATTGCCCCTTTTCCATAAAATTTCGTTTTTTTTTTTGTTTTTTTTTTTGGTTAATTTTAGTCTTATATATTGAAAATGGTAGAAGATAGAAGTGAAGTTTAAATTTAAGAAATGGTCAGCATAGTAAGATCCACATTTCCTGCAATTTTGAAGAAAATCTGATGACCCACATAGGAGTTATGGCCCCTTTTTCTTTGAATTTTCAAGATTAATTAACATTTTTACTTTTATTTCAAAAACTGTTTGAAATGGAGGTGAAATGTAAATTACAAAAGTGTTGAGCTTTTCCAGGACTACAATTTCTACATATGTCCAGCATATTAGCATCTCATCCAAGATGGCTGCCACTAGGGAACATAGTTTAACATAAGACCCTATGGGAAATGCATTCAAAGATCTTCTCCTCTGAAACCACTGAACCAATGTGGACCAAATTTTGTCACAATAGTCCCCAGGTGGTCCCCCTTTAAAGTTTGTGATTTTTTTGGTTGTACCTCATCCAAGGTGGCTGCCAGCAGAGAACATAGTTTAACATAGGGACCCTATGGGAAATGCATCCAAAGATTTTCTCCTCTGAAACTCAAGCCAAATTCAACCAAACTTGGTCACAATAGTCCTTGGCTTGTCCCCTTCAAAGTTTGTGATTTAGACGTCAGTACCTCATCCAAGATGGCCGCCAGCCTGGAATATAGTTTAACATAGGGACCCTATGGGAAATGCAATCAAATGTCTTCTCCTCTGAACCTACTGAGATAATTGGAACCAAGTTTGGTTATGAATGGGTGGTCTCCTTGTGACAATGAATAAAACCAGTCACCAGGTGAGCGATACAGGCTCATGTGAGCCTCTAGTTACCATTACAATCAGAATACATTGAACTTGAAACAGTGTTTTAAGTAAGTAAATATGAGAAATAGCAATATTCTTTTAATTTTTACACATTGTACAATGCCTGTTGAAAATTTTAACTAAAGGGGTTATATAAATTAGAAATTTTATGTCAAAAATAATGACTGAGAGATATTTTGTATTTATTATGGCTCTAAATACAATAAATTAATATAATAATAATTATAGATACAATGTATAGCTTTTCAATTTTCAAATCCATCAAAATGAGCCCTCTGTCAATATCAAATATCAGAGTGAAAGTAGAAAGGCAAAATATGATTAAGACTATAAGCTGGTATTGGATTTGATATGAAAAATAACATGTGAGATTTTTATCATGTACTTTTGTATTGCCTGCCAAGAATGTTTCGAAGGTAAGACATAGCAACCATAGATTCTACCATTGTGGACGTTAAAATTTGGTAAACCTAAATGTCTTCTTTTTTTTTTTTTTTTTTTTTTTGAAAGCCAGTAACTTTGTCAAATCATACTCAATATCAATAAAATTTTGACACAATTCAGTAAAACTTCATTAATGTCTTCAAAGTTTATTTTTGAAAAAATACTTCCAATTTTTGTCTCGCTCGCAACGAAAAGTCGCGGAGGCGAGACTTAGGGATAGCGTTTCCGGCGGCGGCATCAGCAATTTGTAAACTATTGTGAATTTACAAGCTTATGTTACTTGTAGGTTCATAGTATTTTATGTGCAGCTGCATCCTTATGGGTACAACTCAAATCCCTACTTAGATTATGGCCCTGGCCCCTTAGTCGCACATGAACGATCACATTAAGTTTTTAGCAAGCAGTTTGTACAGCCAATACCAGTAGTCCTAGGCACTTGATATTCAACATGCAGTTGCGTCTTGGGGAGTACATACCAATTCCACACCCGGATGGTGGCCCTGGCCCCTTAGTTACGCATGAACGATCACATTAAGTTTTTAGCAAGCAGTTTGTACAACCTATACCAGTAGTCCTAGGCACTTGATATTTGACATGCAGTTGCGTCTTGGGGAGTACATACCGATTCCACGCCTGGATGGTGGCCCTGGCCCCTTAGTCATGCATGAGCGATCACATTATGTATTTAGCAAGCAGTTTGTACAGCCTATACCAGTAGTCCTAGACTCTTGATATTTGATATGCAGTTGCCTCTTGGGGAGTACATACCGATTACATGCCCTGATGGTGGCCCTGGCCCCCTAGTCATGCATGAATGATCACATTAAGTTTTTAGCAAGAAGTTTGTACAGCCTATACCAGTAGTCCTAGGCACTTGATATTTGACATGCAGTTGTGTCTTGGGGAGTACATACTAATTCCATACCCGGATGGTGGCCCTGGCCCCTAAGACACGCATGAATGATCACATTAAGTTTTTAGCAAGCAGTTTGTACAGCCTATACCAATAGTCCTAGGCACTTGATATTTGACATGCAGTTGCGTCTTGGGCAGTACATACCAATTCTCTGCCCTGATGGTGGCCCTGGCCCCTTAGTCAGGCATAAACGATCACATTAAGTTTTTAGCAAGCAGTTTGTACAGCCTATACCAGTAGTCCTAGGCACTTGATATTTGACATGCAGTTGTGTCTTGTGGAGTACATACCGATTCCACGCCCAGATTTTGGGCCTGGCCCCTTCGTCATGCATGAGTGATCACATCATTTTTTTCCAGGGAAATTGTAAACATAGTTTAAGATTATATTTTAATATTTTTGCTGCTGCAGTAAATCAATGTGCAAATTAAGGCGATGCAGGGGCGGGTGAGACATATCCTGTGTCCACAGTTTATTCTGTATTTTGCCATTTGTTAGATTTAGTTTTTATTTTCAATCAATTTTTTTAACCTTATCTCAGCATCTACATGCAATGGACAGATGATTATTGGTTGTTGGTTACATCTTTAGTTATAACCAACATCCATACCAGAATTATGTCACCTTGACCTATATATTCTGCATCAGTGATTTTTGCTTTTCACTTAGGGTCCATTTATCAACAATGTTTAAACAAAACTGGGATTAAGGAATTTATTTTTGATGTAGAATTGTTGTATATAAGCTATAGATAAGCACTAAGCTTTTGGAATTTCAATCAGGTTCCCAGTTTGGTAATTTTTGTCTCGCCCGCGACGAAAAGTCGCGGAGGCGAGACTTAGGGATAGCGTTTCCGGCGGCGGCGGTGTCAACAATTTGTAAACTATTGTGAATTTACAAGCTTATTTTAGTTGTAGGTCCATAGTATTTGATGTGCAGCTGCATCCTTATTGGTACAACTCAAATCCCTACTTAGATTATGGCCCTGGCCCCTTAGTCGCACGTGAACGATCACATTAAGTTTTTAGCAAGCAGTTTGTACAGCCAATACCAGTAGTCCTAGGCACTTGATATTTGACATGCAGTTGCGTCTTGGGGAGTACATACCGATTCCAC
>MJUU01046574.1:0-23480 GCA_002080025.1 Modiolus philippinarum | reverse complement strand
TTGCTAAAAATAGAACATAGGGGTAAATTGCAGTTTTTGGCTAATTACAGATATCAAAAATCTGACATGGGGTTAAAATGATCAGCGTGATGAGATCTACCCACTGAAAACCCATCCCGGAGTTATAGCCCTTTTTCCATTAAATTTTCAAAATTTTTGCATTTTTTATTTTTTATTTCAAAAAGTGTAACAGATAGAGGTCAAGTGTAAACTGCAAAAATGTTCAACATATCAAGATCTACTTGTCCTGAAATTTTGAAGAAAATCCATAAACCCTTGTAGGAGTTATTGCCCTTTTTTCACCGAATTTTATAAATTTTCGTATTTTTCAGCTATTATTTCCAAAACTATAGAAGATGAAGGTTAAGTGTAAATTGATGAAATATTTGCCATGCTGTGGCAACTTCAAAACTGATGTTGAAATTTGTTCCTTGACCGCCATTTTCAAAATGGCCGTCAAAAAAAGGCGGGAAAATTCAATATTGTCCGATTTCAATGAAATTTGGTTTCCAAATAGATCTTGATGTTGAGAGTTCAAATTCGGTGTTGAAAATTGTTCCTTGACTGCCATTTTCAAAATGGCCACCAAAAAAGGCGGGAATATTCAACATTGTCAGATTTCAATGGAATTTGGTTTCCAAGTAGATATTGATGTTGCGACTTCAAAACCGATGTTGAAAATTGTTCGTTGACCACCATTTTCAAAATGGCCGCCAAAAAAGGCGGGAAAATTCAACATTGTCCGATTTCAATGACATATGGTTTCCAAATAGGTCTTGATGTCGCAACTTCAAAACTGCTGTTAAAATTGTTCGTTGATTGCCATTTTTAAAATGGCCACCAAAATAAGGCAGGATTCAACATTGTCCGATTTCAATGAAATTTGGTTTCCAAATAGATATCTATATTAAAACTTCAAAACCGGTTTTGAAAATTGTTCGTTGACCAGCATTTTCAAAATGGCCGCCAAAAAAGGCGGGAAAATTCAACATTGTCCGATTTCAATGACATTTGGTTTCCAAATAGGTCTTGATGTCGCAACTTCAAAACCGATGTTGAAAATTGTTCATTGACCGCCATTTTCAAAATGGCCGCCAAAAAGGCGGGAAAATTCAACATTGTCCGATTTCAATGACATATGGTTTCCAAATAGGTCTTGATGTCGTAACTTCAAAACTGCTGTTAAAATTGTTCGTTGATTGCCATTTTTAAAATGGCCGCCAAAATAAGGCGGGAAAATTCAACATTGTCCGATTTCAATGAAATTTGGTTTCCAAATAGATATCGATATTAAAACTTCAAAACCAGTTTTGAAAATTGTTCGTTGACCAGCATTTTCAAAATGGCCGCCAAAAAAGGCAGGAAAATTCAACATTGTCCGATTTCAATGACACTTGGTTTCCAAATAGGTCTTGATGTCGCAACTTCAAAACTGATGTTAAAAATTGTTCGTTGACCACCATATTTTAAAATGGCCACCAAAAAAAGGTGGGAAAATTCAACATTGTCCGATTTCAATGAAAATTGATTTCCAAATAGATATTGATGTTGCGACTTCAAAACCAATGCTGAAAATTGTTTGTTGACTACCATTTACGAAATGACGTCTCGACTTCAAAAGTGGTGTCGAAAGTGGTCCTTAGCAAGAATTTTTTTTTGTCCAAAAAAAGCCCAACAAAGAAATATAATAAAAGATGATCAAACTTTAAAAAAAGTTCAAGATATTGGAGGTGTTCGAGCTACAAAAGTTTGAGAAACTGAAGAACAACTGTCTAACTTACAATGTTTCCTTGATTAAGGCAACTGAAAGCCAGGTGAGCGATACAGGCTCCTGGGAGTCTCTGGTTTCATATGAGACATATTTCTGAAAACTATAATTAAAGAATATGGTTCTTAGTTTGGTTGATTTCCTGCAATTCTGCAAGACAAGTAGGTTTTGGGAATTGTTTGTAACTAGGCTTTTTGATAAACTTTGGTCAAAACAAATATTTTCAATGGATAGAATTCAAAAAGTTTTATTGATTCCAATTTTGGAAATTTCCTGAAACTCTCAAAGACAATTAATTTTTGGGAGTTCCATACTTTTTGTATGGATTTTAGTCGAAACAAATATTTCAATGGTTAGATTTCAAAAATTTTAATTCCAATTCTGGTAAATTTCCTGAAACTCTCACAGACAATTTTGGGGAAATCTTGTCAGAAAGTCGGAAACCTTGCTCTTTGGATGAATTTTTGTCAAACCAAATATTTTCAATAATTAGATTTCAAAAATTTTGAATCCAATTTTGGTTAATTTCCTGAAACTCATATAGACCTTTTTTAATTCTACCTAGCAACCACATCTTTATATAGGCCAAATTATAGTGACAGTGGGAGTGAGCAGGCGAGATACTAGATACTGCAGAACCTTTATGAATTATAGTAATACATAAGTTCTATGATCTTATATAATCTACCTGTGTTATAAATGTGCTATGAATCCTATAATGTTAATGTCAAGTATGAAAATTTACATGTTTCTGTTTTAAATGATGCTGTCTGTGCTGATAAAGTTTACTTATATTTGCAATAAATGTTTCATATTACTAGATGTCTTAGTTTGAATGTTATTGCCATTGTGATTTCTTGGAAAGGCCACGATCAAAAGCAGGAGAAAAGAATATGTGTAATGCTAATACAAATCATCCAGTTTATTTGACTTTTAACAACCGGTTCAATAACTTGTATTATTATACTTTACTATAGAAACTATGGTAAAAATAATGTTAGTATTTCTACAAGTAATAGCACGTAGGCAAAATAACTGTTCGGTTCAATAACTTGTATTATGGTACAAGTCAAAAGATTATCTTTCAATAGATGATTTGCCAGTTACAGGAGTTCTTGTCAGTTCTAGTCAAATTTTGTGGTTTTTGGTCAAACCTCCAAAGGGAAATAACTCCTACACCGGACAAACAAACATTAAATTTGCACATTTGTTTTAAAGTACAGCCTTCGTGTTTAGCCAGTCTGGACAAAGTAATACCCTACACAATATTTATGAAATTCTGCAGTAAGTTAGCATATTTTCGAATTTTTAATACTTTCTTAGTCACTGAGAAGACAGTTCAAGTTTGTACAGTTGTATGTTTTTTAACTTGACACGAGTAGCACTTTAAAGAATGGTAAGCACTATTTGGGATTGGGTTTTGAAATATGTTGCCGACTAAATGTCTGCTAAAGTTTAATCGATCATAAGTTTAATTAAAAATGCTTTATTTTTTTTTGTTGTTTTTCACAAGCAGGGAACCATTCTGTCCCCTTGAGATTTTTCAAAAACTTACCTCCCTTTTGGGTTTTGCTAAATTCATTCTGTTGATTGCAGAACTGGCAAATGGTCTATTTGGCACATAATTTTTCTATATCTATTGTTTTTTGTTTGTCTGATTGTCTACAGAAAAACATAAAACATTGGGTAGATCTTTTGAATTATAAGTCAAATGGCTTTCATGAATTTAATGTGATTGTATATTCCTTGTGATAAGACCTTTCAAACAAATACCAGAATATTTTAACTAATGACCATGACCTTGGCATGTGACAGTTAGTTTAACAGTGGGTATATCTGTTGAATGGTAAGTTAAAGGGCTTTCATATATTAAATGTTTATTTGTTGAAAGACCTCACCAGAATATATGACCTCTTGACCTTGGATTTAGCATGTGACTTTATATGAATATATGACCTCTTGACCTTGGATTTAGCATGTGACTTTCTGATAAAATTTCACCTGCCACATAAGATTAATACAATCTAATACCATTGAAAGTGCAAGATCAAGAAATCTCAGACACCCAAGGGTAAGATTTCAATATTTCTCTGACGAGGCTTGCCGAGTCAGAGAACCATTGAAATCTTACCCGAAGGTGTCTGAGATTTCTAAATCTTGCATTTTCAATGGTGTTTGATTGTTTTTCTCACAGTTATAAACAAAATATAAGTTTCTGTACAAGCAGACTATAGTTGACGACCGCCATGTCTAAGCAACTTACTATGACGTCAATAACGTCAATAACGTCATAATCATGTTGAACTATTAGCGTCATGGATCAGTCACGTGACTAAAGTTGCAACCTGTGGATTGTCGTATCTTGTACATAGAAATATAACGATAGCTTGTAAAAAATAGAATATACCAAGATTTACAATTGCGTTCTTTAAAATGTGCAACTATGTTCTTATTCTACATAAATTTCTCTTTCTTTCGGTATAAATTTTATGAGAATCAGAAGAGGTTTAATCTCGTCAAAATTTATTCTAAAATTTCAAATATTTTCACAAGTATTCCCTATTTAAGGCATTGTAAATATCGCATTTTTCTGTAAAGTATCCCCTCTTCAGTAATGAATTGCGAGAGAACTAATACACTTTTCTAATTTGTACAACTATGTGGTGAAAATAGATAAAATAGCTTATCCATCGGTGTAATTCTTTTCACTTAAGATAAAGATCTTATCTCGTCAAAATCGATTTGAAAATCGTCATTTTCACTGATTCTACACCAGACACCAGACAATATGGCGACAGCTAGATTGTGTTGACCAAACAACAATAATTGCCATTCATATCATTTTGTTTGTCAATTTTTTAAAATACAAAAACTTTCAAAAATGAACAATTTATTACTATGAAAGGTATAAAAAAATAATAATTTTGAACTGCGACTAATATAACATATATTTGTTTTGAATAGAGCAAACTGTTTATGGTTCAATTGTTTTGTGACCCTTTGACACTGAGCCACCCCTGATGTTGATTGTACCAATAAACAATTTTCACCTGTGATACCTGTGGCTTAATTACGTAAGAAATGACCTGATGATGATATGCATCACGTGTGTAACAAATTTGTGTGTACAGTTGTGTAGTCAACGATTATGATAAATTGTATTTTAAAGCAAGGACGTATACAAGTCCTTGTTGGAAGCATTCTCTTATTTTTGTTACGTGTAGTCCCAATTATCATTTTATAATAATGCTTTAGATTATTTGTTCCATTTTATTAACTGTATGTAACATTCAAAAATATTTTTAA
Source organism: Modiolus philippinarum (assembly GCA_002080025.1). Taxonomy (NCBI): domain Eukaryota; kingdom Metazoa; phylum Mollusca; class Bivalvia; order Mytilida; family Modiolidae; genus Modiolus; species Modiolus philippinarum. The sequence goes on along the minus strand of MJUU01046574.1, from coordinate 18,406 downwards.
AATCTGTATACCATGACAATCACTATCGTTTACTCGTTAAACAATACACAGGTACCAGTTCAATTCACGTAAACCAGTTCGCATCTGACTGACAGAGTAACATTTCCTATAAAAAGTCGGTAATAGTTTAGTATGGTATTTCCTCACGTGAAATTCTTATCTCACCCGTGGGTTGAGACAAGGATATCTCAAACGGCTAAAAATAGGTACTGGCTTGTCTCAAATGAGAGAAAATATTTTCTCTTATGATGCACACTTATTATCTATTCCTTGCACGAATACTTATTTGTGGTAAATAACAACACTTTGAAGCTGGACTTGTTGAATTGCTTTTACAGGAATTTCATTGGTCGAGCGCCAAGTAATATCACATCACGCATGATGTGCTATTATTTTTCGACGTTTTTATTGGACCACTGTGAAATCTCATTGGCCGTCGTGTTATTAATAACGGTAGCACTTAATTACGCCTGCATACGTCTGCCGGTATAAAATACGCCTGCAGAAGAAATATATACGCCTGCAACTATAATATATCATTTTAATGATAGATATTGATATATTTAGGTAAAATTGAACATTTAAAAGAGTTTTTAATATTTTTGGGGGGAAATTTGTCATAAATATAGGATATTTCGGACTTCAAAGTTAGCAGGCGTATGTACGTAAAAACGAATGACATCGATGACTAAAACCGGTCCGATGAGTGTGCAAATAAAGAGAAATTTAATTACAGAATGAGTTTATTTAAAAAAAATTAGGATACTTTTAAGTTAAATTTACTATAATAAATATTTTTCAAAAGGTAAGTCTACAGAAAAGTCAAATTTTGATTAATTTGACCTACCTTGCGTTTAAGATTAATCTGAATGTAAATCCTTGTTATATTAATCCCATTTTAGCAATCCAGAGAAATCTCCAGTTTTTTTCTCCTGCATCACTATGCATTCATAAAAGCAATAATGAACTTCTGGTGAATTGTGGTCCTTTGTATGATTGCCCAAGCTATGGAGACTTGACACGCGTCTGATGACTTGGACATAATTAATGTGTTTTTATTGAATGGCCCTATAATTACCTTTAATTACCGCTAATCCAATTAAAAAAAAGTGTTTTGACATTTAAATATGTCTTCTTTGATTTCATATCAGAAGTGATTTGTGCTCATTATCAAACGATTCCGCTAGATTACTGAGTCTATGAACCACAAAATTAAAAGTTGGGAGACTGGAAAGATGTAAAAGTTCCAGAACTGATTGATAGAATCCGTGAGATTCACGAAGAACAGCTTCTGGAAATAAGGGGATCTCAGTTACACGGGAGGTGGAGTAAGAGTTAGCAGACAGGGCCAAATATTTTAGGGTATCAAATATCCTATATTTATGACAAATTTCCTATAAAATTTATTAAAACCCATTTAAATGTTTAATTATACACAACTTTATCAATATCTAACAATAAAATGATATATTGTAGTTGCAGGCGTATATATTTCTTCCCAGCGACAGGCGTTAGCTATGTACATACGCCTGCTATCTTTAAGTCTGAAATATCCTATATTTACGACAAATTTCCCAAAAAATTTATTAAAAACCCCTTTAAATGTTTAATTTTACACAAATATATCAATATCTAACAATAAAATGATACATTATAGTTGCAGGCGTATATATTTCTTCTCAGCGACAGGCGTTAGCTATGTACATACGCCTGCTATCTTTGAAGTCTGAAATATCCTATATTTACTACAAACTCCCCATAAAATTTATTAAAACCCCTTTTAAATGTTTAGTTTTACACAAATATATCAATATCTAACAATAAAATGATATATTATAGTTGCAGGCGTATATATTTCTTCTGCAGGCGTATTTTAAACCGGCAGGCGTATGCAGGCGTATTTAAGTGCGACCCCGTGAATAACGTTACCTAGAATTGGTGTTGTTGTTTGAAACAAAAACAGCAGTTCGGTACTAAATATTATGAAAATCATAAGAGAAATAGTTTTAACAATTCAAAAGAATTGTATATCGCTGGATATCAACTCTCGTTATGTAATTTCAAATATAATAAACTTGCCAAAGGCTCCTTAAGTTTATTATATTTTGAAATTACATAACTGTAGTTGATATCCAATGATATACAATTCTTTCTCGTTATGTAAACTATAATTAAAGCCATTTGATGTGTCACAAACTGATAATCTGGTGCAGTATTTAAATGTCTTTACATTTACATTTTCCAGTATTTTGACTGATAGATTATTGTCGTGGTCCAAGATGGAGATAAATTAATTGACAATCAATTTGGATTTCGCCCAGGACATTCAACCATTGATGCTATCTTTGTTTTATCTGGATTAATATCACACACTCTTCAACAAAAGCAAAAGCTTTACTGCGCATTTATAGACTTTCGTAAAGCGTTTGATAAGTTAAGCAGGAGAATTCTTATTTATCACATATCTAGTAGAAATACGAGCCTTTTTGCATGTAAAATAATAGCTGGAAGTCAGATCAGGTTATTTGCCCTCAGGGCTAATATTGATATTCGCCCTGAAAAATCCATATTGTGCCCTCAAAATTCACTTCCGGTAATCTGTTGATCAATCAAATATTGCAGATAAATGTGTCGGATTTTTACAGTGATGAATTTAACTGAATGTATCCTGTTATTAAAGATTTAATCATTTTATTGTACTTATAGCTTAGGGACCGACCATTTAACTTGAAGGGGGGGGGGGGGGGGGNAAAAAATATTTTGGATCTGATTTTATGTGAAAAAAATATTTTGGCTGCCAAAATGATAAAAAAAAATTTTCTGAAGAAGGCTTTCTGCCCAAAAAAATAATGTTAATTTGGAAAAAATATTTTGTTGATACGCATACGAAAAATAAATAATTTGTTTCGCGCGAAGCGCGAAAAAAATTTTCTGTCCAGAAAAAAAACCATAACCCCCCTTCAGGTTAAATGGTCGGTCCCTTATGTTTGTGTTTCACATTCAAAACGTTCGCGTGACGTCACGTATTTTTTATTGCCATTTCGCGGGCTTTTCTTATTTTTTTTTAAATTTCACTGAAGACAATATCGTCATGGTAGATTACTGTTGTAGAATGGAAATAGCTGTATTTTTCAGCATTGTAAATGTCAGCCTTCATTTCACGTCTATTCGTTTGTCTAGCTCCATAGTCAAGTTGCTCAGTATGCAAATACATCGGAAAAACGAGTACCGAAGCAAGAACGCAGAGAAAGATACGAAATTCTTAAATCAAAAATAAAAAGGTGACACAGCAATTGACCGATTTAAAACAAATCGAGGCAAACTGACTAAGACCAAACAAATTGACAAAAATAAAAAAGAAAGCCACAAAACTAAAGCACTAGTAGTGTGAACCCCTACAAAAATTGGTCGGCTCAAGAAGGGTTGTAAACGTCCAAAAGGCCTACTAAACGGTGCAAATGTCTTGTTGTTTCCTATAGAGATTTTTTTTTTATCTCATACAACATAATTGTAGGTACGATTATCGAAAAATTAAAGGCATTACATGTTTTACTGCAGAGTTACTATAAATCTTTCAAAATATTGAGCACTGCTATCCGTGAAATTAATTTATTAATGGCTAAAAATACTGTTATTGTAATCTAATTTAGATTTGCATTTTTTTCCTCCTCATCAGATTTGAAATATGTGATAAATAGATCATTACATGTGATTTTCCATACCATCCCTGGTATTAGCCCTCGACCCATATCAGCCCTCAGGCTACGCCTTCGGGCTTGATATGGGAGTCTCGGGCTAATACCAGGACCGGTATGGAAAATCACATGTAATAATCTATTAATATAAACTTTTAAGTAATGGAGTTTTTACTAAGTTTGTAACTATCATAAAATCCATATATTCTTCAGTTCAACTTCGTATTAAATCTGGTGGATCTATGTCTGACGCGTTTCCTAATTTATTAGGTGTGAAACAAGGGGAACCTTTATCTCCGTTGTTATTTTTATACTTTATCAATGATATTATTGATGATTTGTCAACCGATTTAATAGATGGCGCAATGACTATAAATAACTATTTAATATATCTAATTCTATTTGCTGACGATGCAGTTTTATTAGCTCACCTGACCCGAAGGGTCAGGTGAGCTATTGCCATTACTTGCGTCCGTCGTCCGTCCGTCGTTAACTTTTTCAAAAATCTTCTCCTCTGAAACCACTGAACCAATTTTAACCAAACTTGGCCTGGAGCATCACCAGGGTATTCTGTTTCAAAATTGTATCCGATGAGTCTGAGGACCAAACAATGTGGCTGCCGTTACTAAAAATAGCACATAGGGGGTATATTGCTGTTTTTTTGCAAATAACTCAAAAAACGTTAGATATTTAAAATCTGACATGGAGTAAAAGTGATCTACCTGCCCTGCGATTTTGAAGAAAATCTGATTACCCATTTTGGAGTTATTGCCCTTTTTCCAGAAATTTTTCAAAATTTTTATCTTTTTTTATTTTTTATCAAAAAAAACTAAAGCAGATAGAGGTCAACTTTGAATTGCAAAAATGTTCAGCTTATCAAGATCTACCCACCCTGCAATTTTGGAGAAAATCCAAAAACCCTTGTAGAAGTTATTGCCCTTTTTTCACAGAATTTTCAAATTTTCATATTTTTCGTCTTTTATTTCCAAAACTATAGAAGATGAAGATTAAGTGTAAATTGATAAAATGTTTGCCATACTGTGGTGACTTCAAAAGTGGTGTTGAAAATCGTTCTGTTGACCGCAATTTTCAAAATGGCCGCCAAAAAAGGGCGGGAAAATTCAACATAGTTCGATTTCAATAAAATTTGTTTTCCAAATAGATATTGATGTTGCGACTTCAAAACCGGTGTTGAAAATTGTTTGTTGACCGCCATTTTCAAAATGGCCGCCAAGAAAGGCGGGGAAATTCAACGTTGTCTGATTTCAATGAAATTCGGTTTCCAAATAGGTATTGATGTCGCAGCTTCAAAACCGATATTAAAAATTGTACTTGAATGCCATTTTCAAAATGGCCGCCAAAAAAGGTGGGAAAATTCAACATTGTCAGATTTCAATGAAAGTTGGTTTCCAAATAGATATTGATGTTGGGACTTCAAAAACTGATGTTGAAAATTGTTTGTTGAATGCCATTTTCAAAATGGCCGCCAAAAAAGGCGGGAAAATTCAACATTGTCCAATTTAAATGAAATTTGGTTTCCAAATAGATATTGCTAAAGCAATTTGTTTCTTCACAATTTAAGAAATATGTTTAAACTAGATTTTAAAGGGGAACCCCTGCCAATTTTTTTTTTATGGAAAAGGGGACTTGGAATGTTTTGATTTCAGGAATATGTATCTTCTGAATTATAAGGAGAACCCCTGTCCAAATTTTTTTTGAATGATGGTCTGAAATGGGTTGTAACGGATAGTGGGGCTTTAAATTACCATGGAAACTGCTGAATCTACTTGCCCAATTGGAACCATACTTGGTGACAACTGTCCATAGTCGTTACCTATCGAAGAATGTTTCTGGTAAGTTTGCATGTATTCCAAGATGGCTGCCAGCGGGGCATATAGTTTAACATAGGACCCTATGGGAAAAACACATTCAAAGACATTCTTCTCTGAAGCTACTTGGTCAGTTGGAATCAAAAGTTGGTCACAATAGGCCTTTAATGGTCTTCTTAAAAAAATATGTCTGACAAGTCTGTTCCTCATCCATGATGACCGCCAGTGGGGACCATTGTTTAACATTGGACCCTATGGGGAAAACATGTTCAAAGATTTTCTCCGTTGAAACTTCTAGGAAATGAGACACTTTAACATTGGGTTAATTTGGGCTGCAGTTTATGCCAGTCATGGACCAGGTGAGCTATACAGGCTCTTGAGAGCCTCTAGTTTGGTAAATTGTCAGAATTTCTACACACTCTTCTGAATAAATTATCTATGTATTGTAATAAGTGGAATATTGAGGTGAACACTGACAAAACAAAAATAGTTGTATTTAGAAACAGCTTGCGACCTGAAACTATTAAAATTTTCTATGACAACAATGAGCTGCAAATAGTTGACTCTTTTGTCTATCTTGGTATATTGCTTCATGACGTGAAGTTTCTACAAACAGTGAAAAGATTATCCCAACGAGGATCAAGGGCACTTTCGTCTCTGTTATCGTCATTTCGGAATATATATATAGATAGTAACCAGCAGTGTTTTTTGTTTGACAGTATGGTTAGTTCGGTACTGAATTATGGAGCTGAGATTTGGGTGCGTCTTTTTACCATAGAACACCACAGAATACCACAGAATACCATAAAAATACCACAGAACACTAAAATTCCTATTAGATTTGATTGAATTTGTTAGAAATGTTTATTTTTTAATAGAAGTTATAATTTTTATGTTGTAGAAATGAAATTATGGGTGTTTTTCGGAAACAAATATCTATAAATTTCTGTATCTTTATACTGAGACATATTTCTAATTGGATATACATATATAATATATAGAATAATTGAGAACTAAATAAAAAAATATTTAAAACCAATAGGAAAATGACAATTTATTGTGAATAAATGCTGGTAACCTTATGTAAACATAATCAAGGCCTGGCAAATCACTGACTAAATGAAAAATAATCTAATAATAGCAATTACTGACATTACTATATATAGAGCCTTGCATTTTTCAAAAGGGTAGCTATATCATAAAGCTTTCAAATTTTTTAATTGTTTATTTATTTTTATTGGTTAAAATATTTTTAAACTTCAAAATATATCTTCAAAATGTATTCCCCTGCCATTTAAAAAAATATTTTCATATAAACTTTACAATTTAACATAACTTTTATGTCTCGCCTTCTGCAGATAAAAAAAATGACTTATATATAAAGTGAAAATGAACACAGATTCAGATTTTCTTGATTCTCTAAAAACAGTACAGAGAAGTCATACAAATAACAAATATACATTTCATCACGCATGACGAGAGTATTTCAATAAATAAACAACAATCTACTTTTTCTAACTAATTGATAATTGGTATAATAAAGGACTAAACCGTAAATAGCAGTCTACCCATTATCTTGCCAAGAAGCACAAATAATTTAATAAATTATTTTGTCATTAGGATAACTTATTTAAAAAATAAAAATTAAGTAAAAAAAAGTAATAATAATGATAAAACACACACACAAAGCTATAATATCGGAGTATGTCATTACGTTCTCTAGGGACAAGATATAGGCTTAAGTACAATATAAATTTGTAGCAGTTCGACAAACTCGAGGATAATATCAAAACTCCATTAATTTAGCATAAATATTTGTAAAAATGACTAAAAAACTGAACAAAATCTATCAATTGTGTTCTGTGTTATTTATTTAGTGCCGCAGTCTCATTCCTGACTTCACGTGGTTAATTTAGAACACATCTTGTTGTCTATTTAATTATCTTAATGCTTTAAAAGTATAAAACATATTTTGAAACACATTTTTTTAGATTTATTTTTCCATTTAATCGTTACTTTTGAATGTTCTGTGATATATTTATGGTGTTCTGTGGTATTCTGTGGTGTTCTGTGGTAAAAAGACGCATCGCTGAGATTTTGGGCTTTCATCGTGCTCATGATATTCAGCTGATACATAATCGTTTTTGTAGATCTGTTTTAAAACTAGCCAAAAATGTTCCTACTTCATTTTTGTATGGTGAACTTGGCTAATTGCCAATGCATATTTTAAGACGACATATCTCCTGTAGTTGGCGATCGCAATTCTGGAAAACCAGAATTGTCAACAATTCTGGAACAAAAATTTATTCCAGAATTGTTCCAGAATTGTTAAAATTTTAAAATAATGCTAATTAAGTCAACAATTTAATCAAGGATTGTTGTTCCAGAATTGTTAGTTATTATTGTAATTCCATTTACAACATGATCAAAGACTATAGATGAAACAATTATTAAAGTATACCAATAATTAAAGATCAAGGGTATATTATATACATACTTTAATTAGTAAAAGGGTGATCAATCAAACACTGGGATAATGTCTTTAATTGTCTCAAGCTGAAAAAAAACTAAAAAAAAATGTATAAATTTCAATCACCCCAACATTCTTCATATCTCAAATCGCATCATTCAACAAGTAACAGCACTGTTCCATCCTTTTCCAACAGCCATGCCTGTATTAGGCAGGGTTAATATTATTGTCATATAATTATAAATCCACCTGCATGGGCAACATAGTACTTGGCAGATCTCAAGACACAAACCATAATATGACTCGGCAAGGGCTGTCCAGTATGCTGCTAATTTAACATTAGGACATGCGGTAAAACACAAAAGATTAGCATCTTAATCTGAGTACCAATACCGCAAACGACTAGCAACTGAACGGAGTGACAATGACAACAATGATACTTTATCAGATTACCCCACGGCAGCAACGTCACTTTCCATGCAGCAATAATGCAGTTGGACAGACAATCACTCCAGAAACAGCTTAGTGAACACCAAGACACATACAACTACCGTAAACAACAAGACGGATAGTTGAAAACCAAGACTGCGGACAAAATGAAGCTCACGTTGATTACTAAGTAAGTACGTAAGTAAGTAAAATTTATTTAAAGTCGGTGCAAATCAAATAACATGAGCTCTGATTAGCTCTTTAACCGACTAAATATGTACAACATTTACAATAAAACAAAATATTAAAAATAACACAATGCAACATAATTAGCTATTAAAATACAACTACATAAGAACAGGCAATCAAACCAGAGTCAGGTCAATATAAGATGGAACATCATAGCTACATAAATAAATTAGAAGAAGACAGGAGACAGCAAAACTTAGCTATGAGACAACGCAGGCTGAAACTTGCAGGCGTTACAATTACATTTTGTACCACCACACCAGCTATTTATGTAAGTTTTGAACTGGTTAAACGAAGTTATTGTTCTGGCCTCATTTGAAAGTGAATTCCAAACCTGTGCAGCCTCATATCTGAAGAATTTTTTGCCGTAGGCTGTAGTTTTTGGTCGGGGTACCTCAGCGGTGTTGACATATCTAAAATTATAGTTGTTATTTTTAATTACAATCAAATCTTGTAAAAAACATCGGATATTTTTTGTTTATAATTTTGAATGTCTCCAAGGCAATGGTGCGCATTCTACGGGTTTTTAAAGATGGAATGTCAGAAAGATTAATTTATAATTTAAACAATATTTTATTTAGAAATAAATCTAAATAGGATTGGGCAGCAGGCATTGCCTACATAAGCCCTCTCCTAAAATATACAAACATGACAAAACTAAACAGTAGCAAATAATATATAAATGTGTTAGTATAACACAAAATGAAATGAAGAGATAAATTAGTATTAAAAACAATTTGTATAATAGGCTGGCCTTGAACATGTAGAAGTGTAGGAAATTAAAATGTTCCAGATCATTTCCATACTTCATAAAAGATCATGAACATACATGTATATGGAAACATATAGATACACATAAACACACACAATCACACACACAAACATGAAAAAAGTATACAAACAAATACAAGCATTAATGTACATATACAATAGTTTTTCATACTGGTATGAGAGTATATATATATTTAGTCACAAGGCCAACCCATTATGTATATACATGTAAATCTAATAGCAACATAACTAACTCATTACCAACCTCATTTCTGTATTGTTATGTTTAATTAATAAAATAAGTACCTGAATAAATATAATACAAAATAAACATTAATTTACTATGTAAATTAGTTTTCAATATGTATTAAATTAGTTGAAAGAGTTTTTAAGAGTAAAGAAACAGTAATAAAAAAAAATAAATAATAATAATAATAAATAAATAAATACAAATTTGAGTGGTCATTTAGTGGTTGAAATAGAATGGCATTATGTAAAAATTTGGGTTGGTTATTAATCACCATTTCATGTATATTGTAAATCTAATAATCAGTATATGATGGAGTTATTTAGATATAGATCCGTGTCAAATATATTTGAGTTTAAGTTAAGATGACTTTTCATGAAGGAAAATATTCAAAATCAAAATCTATTTGAATCTCTAATAAACTTATGAACTTCATTTACAATAATTAAATTGTTTTCTATGTCTAACAAAGAATCACCTTTCAATAGAAGATCCAGCGTGATTGGATTGTCTAGAAAAGATAGATTATGAAATAATGTTGCTCTAATATCATTATACTTTGGGCATTTAAAGAAAAAGTGCAGATTATCTTCACATTTAAAAGAACAGTTAGGACAAGTAGGGTCATCTGTCAAAAAGTTATGAAACAAATGTGATTTTAAATTACTAGCTTCGTTTCGCAGTTGGCAGTGCAGAATATTGAATCTTCTAATGCCATAAGAATAATATTTAGGTGGTTTCACAGGTTTAAACTTGCCAGAAAGATTTAAAAGATAATCATACGAGTTAGTGTAATCATCGTAAATAAAACGAAGCGCCACTTTCCTGATTTTTTTCGATTTTTAAGGTATTTTGTTCACTACAAAAATGCCAAGTCAGAGGGCAGTAACTAAAATTTGACATTATAAAAAGAATAATATATAGTTAATTTACCAAGTCTGTTTAAATGTTTTCCCATTCTTTTCAGTACATTTAATTGCCTAGCAGCCTTCTTACAAATACTTGATATATGCGAATTAAAATTTATTTGACACCCAGTAATTTAACTTCTTCGTCACATGAAATTTTAATATCATTTAAACTTATCAAAAGTACGCTTGCCAACTGAAATCGCTTGGAATTTTTTAGGGTTGGCTTGCATCTTATTGTCTGAGAACCATTTAATTAAAGATTTACTGTCTTCTTCAAGAGAAGAAATTACGTTATCTAGACATTTACCTGATTTTGAAAGAGTATATACAGTGACAAGATGGCGGCAGGGCGGGGATGCACATTCTGGGCTCTAGTAACTTTCATTATTTTGGTACGATTAATGCCGAAAGGAGTTAGACAAAATGTCATCACGAAAACCAAACCAGAAGACCTTGGCTTTTATGCTTGTAACGAGGTAAAAACACTTAACATCTGTAACAGTATACTAAAATTGTCAACCTACGCCCCCGACCCTGCCGCGAAAGTCAACATGGCTGACAGCAAATGTAAACAAAATGCTGCAAAAACAAAAACACAATCTCTACAATCTGTCTTAACATTACTTATCTTGTTAAGCGGGGACATATCCATCAATCCTGGTCCCATTAAAATCCATGTGGTGTTTGTCTGAGGCCTGTAAGGAACAATCAAAGGGCTATCCTGTGTGAGGACTGCTCGATATGGCATCATATGAAATGTTTGAAAATGCCACTAAACGAATATAACAGACTTTCAAACTCATTAGAAAGCTGGTTCTGTCAGAATTGCACCTTACCACCATTCACAGATTCATTTTAATTCGAGATATCCTTTGAAGTTTTGAATAAATCAATCAGTCATATAGACACAACATCCGGTCAGTTAAAACCGGTTTGACATTTTTGATGAATTAACAAATACCCGGAAACGTAATCCAAAAAATTTTATCTGTGGTTACCTAAATATAAACAATGTACGAAACAAACATGAGTATATTAAAGACTTATTACGGCGTAATCTTGTCGATCTTTTATTTCTGTCTGAGACAAAAATTGATGAGTCGTGTCCTGATGCTCAACTAGCAGTAGACAATTTTACCATCTGGAGAGCCGATACAAACCAATACGGTGGAGGAATCATTGCATACTTGCGATCAGATATAGCAGGTGATAGACAAAAACTATTTGAATTTAAATCAATTGAATCTATAGGTGTTGAAGTAACAACAGGAGATGAAAAATGGTTCATATGTGGTATCTACAAACCCCCCAACATGCCAGATGATACGTTTTACACAGACTTCAGTCAAACAGCTGATAAAATTATAGCCAAATACGATAGATATATGTTTATATGCTGAGCTGTGATAAAAATGTGTTGATATTTGTGATATTTTTAACTTAAAAAAACATTGTTAAAAAAGCTACTTGTTTTACGAAAAACGCCAAGGCAACTCTTTTAGATTTAATTTTATTAAATCAAGACTGTGATTTTAAAACAATTTGTAATTTTGGGACAGGTATAAGCGACGTTCATAATTTTATTGCTGTTCAACTCAGTTGTAATACCTAAAAAACGGATGAGTAGAAGTTATAAAAATTTTGATCTTGTTAACTTTACCCGATGCCTTGAAAGTCAGAATTTTGATTTTAACCATTATGATGATGTAAATTTAGCTTATGAAGACTTTAATAGAAAATTTGTTGACGTGGTAGATAGAAAGAGAGAAAAATTATCTCCAAACAGGTTCCATATATGAATTCTGAGCTTAGGAGAGCTCTATTTAAAAAGAAGTGTTCTTTAACAAATTTCAAAAATATAATAATAGTGAAAATTGGAGACAGCGGAACTATGTCACAAACAATAAATCAATATTTTATTGAACGGTGCGCGGGCGGCCCGAAGTCAAAAGATTTCTGGTCAACCATAAAGCCATTTCTGACCAACAAAGGCAGCATCAGTCATTTCTGAGAAAAATGTCCTTAAAACAGATCGAAGCGAAGTTAGTGAAATTTTCAATAATTACTTTGTAAATGTTGCTAAAAATATTGGTGATAGTCAGGTAAAGGTAGATGAGTATCATCCTAGTATTAGAGCCATTAAGGATAATTATCCTAATCTAAACGACACCCCTTTTTCTTTCTCCCCGATTACAGAGGAATTTAAACATTGGGAAAATAAATGTTAAAAAGGCAACTGGTATTGACGGAATTTCCCCAAAATCAATACATTTGGCTAAACCCGTCATTACCAAGCCTATCATGACCCTTGTTAATTTGTCCTTATCGTCGTCCGCCTTTCCTGAGTATCTCAAACAGGCTCAGGTTGCTCCTATACATACTGTTACTGTCTATCATTTGTCTTTAAGCATTTGAATATATTTGTTTCCGAGTTAGATATTTAATAACAAAAGGCCATTTTCAGAGCGACCAACATATTTCAAAAAGAACCATAGTTGTTAAAAAATGCTTTATCTGTCATTTCTGTGAAATGTAATAGAAATACAAGTTACAACCCTACATTGCCCTATTTATCTAGTGTAAACAATATTTTATTAGATATAATGATGACATAAACAAATACATATACAAAATAAGGATCGGAAAACAAGTGACGCAGCACTTATATAAATTCCTCTCCTTCGCGAGACAGAATATAGACAATGAATACCAGATGAATAGAACAAAGAGTTTATAACTTGATTCAGACTTATAATCAGTATTGAAATGATGGAGTGAGGGTGACACGGTAGCATAAAGAGATAATAGAGCAACAATTAATTTTTCATACTTGGGTTTTGCAGTAAAAATTGTACAGGATTAAAAAAAAATCATTAGAATTTTCTATATTAAAGAGACAATTATAGAAGAATACAGATTCACTCATGAATAACTAATGAGTTAACACATTATGTTTTCTATAAAAATCTAAAAATGATGTGGGTGACATATACTATAATAATACAAGTCATTTTAATAATTGAGATTACATAATATATGAGAACATTAAATTAGGCACTAAACACACAATATAAAGGAAACTAAATAAATCTTTTAGGTAGTAAAATAAAATTTTGCACTACCTTGAAGTTTTCAGAGTTTTCTATGTCGGACAGTAATGGATTACCATATAAAACAGTGTCTATAGTGACTTCGCCTGATAGATGTCTGAGCATTTCCTGCCTTTGTGTTATATATTTTGGACAAAGGAGCAGAAAATGCTCAGATGACTCTACAAGTTTAAGATTACAAGAACAAAACGGGTCATCCGCTAGATTTCTTTTGAACAAATGATCCCTTAAACCACTGCTCTCAGTGCGAATTCTAGCGTGTAGTATCTGTCCCATTCTACAACCGCTGTAGAAGAACTTTAGAACAGGTCTTTTACGTTTTAGTTGTCTTTTAAAGATCGACAATGAACTGTTTTTTATATGGCTTGGTAGAGCATTCCACAGACGAACGGTAGCTGGTAAAAAACTGTTATAATAAAACGATGTACGGGACTGAATTGGGGTTAAACGATCAGAATGGCGAGTACCATATGAATGAATTTGGTTAAGGGTCTGGGGGACAAGATTTGAAAGATAAGGAGGAGTAACATTATTGACCATCTGATGAAAGACTGTAAGTTTGTGGTTGTTTCTCCTTTCAGCAAGCTTTTCCCAACCAGCTTCGTCTAGCAGAATATCGAGACTTGTAAGTTTGGTGGCATCAGTAACAATGCGCACAGCCTCGTAGTTTACTTGTTCTAAATTATCTTTTAGGTATTGAGGACAATTGTCCCAAACAACGTCAGCGTATTCCAGGATTGGACGGACATAAGAGAGATACATAAATTCCAATGTTTTACGGTCAACTCGAAATTTTAATTTACGTAACATGTTTAATCTAAGACAAGCCTTAGAGCAGATTTCTTCAATATGGGCATGCCAGTTGCCGTCACTAGATATGATCACTCCTAAGTGTTTGTGGGATTCCACTGAGTTGATAACTTTACGGTCCATAATAAGAGGCGGGTGGTAATATCTGGATCCTTTTTTCTCGAAATTACAAGGCTCTCGGTTTTATTTGGGTTAAACTTTACAAGCCACCTATCAGCCCACTTTTGTATTCTATTTATATCATTATTTAGACAAATGGAGGTAATCAGTGGGTTGCCAACTATGGCATATAGACTCGTATCGTCGGCAAATAATTTAATCTCACAACCAACTTCACAACAGATATCATTTATGAAAACTAGAAAGAGAAGCGGACCAAGGATAGAACCTTGCGGTACGCCGGAGTTAATGGAGGATAGAGATGAAACTTACCCGTTAAGTACCACCCTTTGTTTACGGTCTTCCAAGTAGCTAGATAACCACAACATAAGGTTTCCAGTTATGCCCATCTTTTTAAGTTTGAAAAGTAAACTTTATGCCAGACGCGATCAAACGCCTTACTAATGTCGAAGAAGACGATACGTATATTTACCTTCATTTAAGGCCTTACTAAATTCATTAGCCATGTACAAGAGTTGATTTCTTGTTGAGTCCTTGCGAATAAACCAGACTGGTGCTCTGTCAGGTGATCCCGAATGAAGTTCATTAAGTGCTTATATACACATCTTTCGAAAGTTTTACTTATAACCGAAAGTAAGGAAATTGGGCGATAATTACCAACGAGGTTTGTATCACCTTTTTTGTACGCAGGTGTTACATTAGCTACTTTCCATGATACTGGGAAATACTTATTAGAAAGACTAAGATTAAGTAATTGACAGAGGGGACGAGAAATTATATCGCTTGTATATTTAAGCAGTCGCGGGTTAATATTATCAGGGCCACTTGCTTTGGTAATATTTATAATCTGAAGCGCATCTTTAACTTCGTCCTCATGAATAACAAGTGACTCAAGGCAATCATCCGGAGGGGAATCATTGTCTGGAAGAGTCATATTACTGTCACCTATGTTTGCCTGGGAGGCAAAAAACTCATTAAAAGCTTCAGCTTTTTCAATATTGGTAGATAATATATCGTCGTTATGAAGAATAGATGGAATGGATGTAGCACGAGTTTTAAAATCAGCTATTTTAGAGGCCAGTTTCCACCAGTCACGAGCATTTAGTGAATCCGAACGAAGTTTATCGATACAATTATCGAGAAAAGTTTGTTTTTTCTTTCTTATAATGTTTATTGTATTATTACGAATTTTACGAAATTGAGACAAGTGAGAAGGATTATTAGTCTTTTTGGCTTTAGTATGGATTCGGTTTCGTTTTCTTATAGCGCGTCGGACTGAATTATTGATCCATGGAGGTTCAGATTTACGCACAGTTATGATTTTGCTTGGTATTGATTCCATGGCTGCCTCTATGAGAATGCCAGAAAACGTGTTGACCATAGTTTCGATATCGGCTTCTAAAAGAACTTCATCCCAATTGACTGCGGATAATTTATCGCGTAGCAGTTCGTAATTACCATGGTCATACAGCCATATACGACGCTTAAAACAAACAGACACTGGTTTATTAAACTTAATTATACCAAAAGTCGGACAGTGATATCGAGTATTTTGGCCAAGAAAAGGTTGACCAACGTGAACCTAATCAAGAAAACAACGGCTATTGGCTATAACTAGATCGAGACAGGAACTTGAAGTTGCGGTAAAGTGAGTTGGTTCATTTATAAATTGGAACATACTATATTTCAGTAATATATTTTTCAACTTAGCACTGCTAGTATTCTGTTTATTAAAATCCGCATTAAAGTCACCTAAAACTAATATATTACTTATACCAGTATCTAGGGCTTGCCCAAACGAATAATCTATCAATTCAAAAATATTGTCGTTAGAATCAGGTGGACGGTAAAACGTGCCTATCAAAATATTTCGACTTTTATTTATGTTTACCTCAATCCATAAACATTCAAGGCCACGGAAGTAGTTGATATGGGAAAAAGCCGTAGGTTTTTGAAAACATGTTTTCAAAAACCTACGGCTTTTTCCCATATCAACTACTATCTACGGGACTAACGAGAATAAACAAACATGTAAGATTTGTTATTCACTATAGTTGAGACGGGTAAAACGGGCTAGATTCTTAGTTCACTCGCATTTTTTACGTTGCTTGCGGTTTAAGCATAACACGGGTTATACATAACACTGACGTGTATCTCTGGTTCTACACTTTTGATTCCTATATATTTCTAGTAAGTCTGACAGGTCGTCACCAGTTACTCTCTCTATAACGAATATATTGTTAAAAGGATAATATAAATATACGATTTCCCCTTGAATATCAAGTATTTCGTAAAAACCATACACCTTTTTAGATTGGTCAAATCATATGCGAGCATTTTTTTTTAACTGATTTTTTATTATAAAAGTCAAACATTATTACTTGCCATAACGGTTATGCACCCCCCTACCTGAAATACACTCATGGTTTTTTATCTAATAAATATTCGGGTTATAAAAAATGACAACAATTCCCGTATATTTTTCAGAAAAGTCTAATACGAATAATTTTAAAACAATACAAGGAGTAAAAAATATGCCGAGTGATTACTTCCGGTTACTCGCCGTGGGCCCATCTGGATCTGGTAAAACAAATTTGCTAATGCACCTTTATTTAAGCCCTTATTGTATTACGACAAAATTATTCTTTACGCAAAAAACTTAGAACAACATTACTACAAGGAACTAATTCGAAGATTCGAGGAAATAGAGGAAAAACTAGGTGTGTCTCTGGAAGATTTATTACAACTATCTAATGGTAAAGTTGAAGACATCGGCCGGTGACAAACAAAAAATCGTAATTTTTGACGACTATATTTGTTCACAACAAGATCAATCTTCTATTGTAAAATACTTTACAGGCGGAAGGCACAAGAGCGTAATTTATTTATTTGAGTCAGTCTTATTGTCGGATACCTAAAGACTGTCGTTTAAATTGTAATTTCTACATAGTGTATAATTTTCCTAGTAAAAAGGAGAGAGAACTTATATCTTCAGAACTTCAGGTCTCAAAAAATACGCTTGTTTAAACAACTAAAAATAAATATTCTTTTCTATATCTTAACTTACCAGAGAAGAAAATATTTCATTGTTTTGATCGGGAAATACAAAATACGTTTTCTTAACTTATTAAAAAACAAAAGGTGCTTATTGAGGAGGACATTGCCGGCTTTATTTGTTTTTTGCAACCCGGTCTTTTTGACCTGCCGGGGGCTTTACTTGCACCTTTGCACCTTTTGTTTTTGTCCTCCTCAATTTGTCGCGTGGTAACTATTTTTGTGGTTGTTTTTCAACCTTCATTTATTGTGGGTGTTTTTCACCCTTGGTTGTTTTCTATCTTATTGTGGGTGTCTTTCACCCTTAGTGATTTCTACATCACTCCTTATTTAATTTTACTTATATTGATTGAAACTTTCGAAAGTATACAAGTATAATATTGAAGTGTGTAAAGTCAATGATGTTACCACGCGACTGTCTGGCCAGACATTTGAACATCGATTTTTAGTATATTTAAACCTCACCTTACAAATGTTGTGAAATATCCACAATAATATGACCATTGTGTGTGTTTTTAACATTTAAATGTTATAATATCTATCGAAATTATCTATGTTTGTTTAAATCGTACATTCTTTCTTTTTTGTTTACATAATCGTGTTTAATCAATATCAAACGAATGACTACCGTATTTTAAATGACTCACAAATCGATTTTCTGTGGTATAATGGTTATCGTTTCTACATTATAAACAGCGTAGTAAGAATAGT
>MJUU01046570.1:28129-73083 GCA_002080025.1 Modiolus philippinarum | reverse complement strand
GCCATCTTTGACTGCAGTAAGTAATGAAGTGAGGAGCTTAGAAAGGGGTTTTGTTGTGCATTTGGCAGACCCAGCAATGTATCTCTGTTTGTAAGGGCATTTATGTAATTTAGGTACCCAGTAGATACAAGGCAGGTTGTTGTTCTCTTCACTCAAACTGATACCAAAGGAAGACAATACTGATTTGTGATTGTTTAGTATGTCCTCCCTTGGTATGGTGGAGAATTTGTATGTGGGGTTGCCAAATGAATTGTCAATGCCCATCTCCTTCATTAAGCAGTCAATGTAATGTCTTTTGCAGATATGTTTGATGTTGTTTTGGGCCATGTCAGCTGGTACGATGACATAATTGTCATTGAGAAAGGAAAATTTTTTTCTACCTCGGGATCATCGAAAATGCTTTTTAAATTGGGGCTCATGGTTGTCTTTAGGCGCCTCATTCGAGCTACAATCAATGACTTTATGGACCTGATCCAGTCGGACAGTGTTTCAACTTTTTCCTTCTGTCTCTTAGCCCATTGTTTGGCGTATTCCTCAACTGCGTCCATCAATATTTTAAAGTTATGTTTCCAATTGATGGGTTGGGGTTCACGATATTTTGGACCTTTTGTGAAGAGATCACGTAGTTTATCATTGTTTACGATGTTGAGGTCCTCTGTAATAACGTGACCAGCAGAGCGTGTATAAATGGGGAAGAGAGACAAGAACAATCAGGTGGTTTTGATTTGAAGTCATCAATTCGGACATCCCGCAATACCCGTTTGTGATTGAAGATGTTACTTGCAATTGGTTTTGTATATGTATAAGATATAAGAGGAACTGTTTGGTCTTTAAAATATGGTGGTATCTTGGTAGTTACATGTTTATTATGAAGAATATTGCCAAGATTGATGGCACCTAAGCCTTTGTTTGTAAATTTGAGTTTTAAGAATGAACGACGTTCTTGTTCATTAGCAGATGTGCTAACAGGTTTAAATAGTCTGTGATGAGCAATATCTAGAACAATTGCAGTTAATTTGTATTCATGTGACGATGGATCTGTCACGGAAGAGTTTAAACAGATTTTATAAAATGAATGTAATTTTGAATGGGGTAAAGAGTATAGCTTTGTGCGTATGTGATGAATACCTAGGGGGACTTTCATGTATGGTAGAAGACCATTCATTGAAATGTCATGCAGATTTGGGGCAGTGTAATGTCGATGCCCATGACTGCGTTGAAGGCGTTGGTTTCCATTCAAGATATTCATCACATTGACAGATCTACATACCGGACTTGACAAATTACCTATACTTTTGTTATTATCATTGCAACCATAGGGTATTGCGGTTCCAAGCTCTCTAATCCAGTATTCTTCTCGTTGTAAACGGTATGGTGTACTTAAAGTTGGACTGTTTGTATGGTGATATATTTTCTCAAGGATTCTTACCAAAGATTTGGTTTTAAAATGCATTATTTTGAAGTTTCATAGTGATTATGAACGTGTTGACCGAAGCACATTTTTAATGAAGCGCGGTAGCGCTTCATGTTGAAATGTGCGCCCTGTCAACACTTTCATAATCCCTATGAAACTTCAAAATAATGCATTTTAAAACCAATTTTTTTTTCTCATTCTTCCGCCACGTGGTCATATGATCAAATGTGTTTCATGGGAATTGCAACATCACATTGATATGCCACGTGAGCGATGTGCACCTATCAAATTGACGGAATTCCAATGAATATTCATGAAATGTAATTATTTGGGTATAAAAAAATGCCAAGGATGTATCTATGGTTAAATAAAGTAAGTGAGAACCGAACCGTCAATCAAAAGAACGAACAGGGTAATGACTAAATTTAGAACAGAATTGTCAAGAACCGAAATCCATAGGGCAAAAGGACAAAGCAGGCGTAAAACCACCGGAAAAAATTGGCAACCGTAATGGTCCTGACTTGGTTCAAGCATTTAAAGAAATGAAACCAGTTTTATGACGCACCATCCCCCACCCCTTAACGTGGGCTAATGTCATTATGCTTAGAAATAGACCCTTTCACGATAACTGCGGTCCTGTGATTTTGAGTGGAAAATAAAAACAGTTCCCGCAAAAATGACGTCGTAGAACAATTAATCAAGACGTCACGTATACTATGACGTTGCATTTTACCCACTCAAAGGCATATGAGCGCATGTGCAAAACTCAGGACCGCAATTATCGTTAGTGGAAAACAATATACTTAAAGTTATGTCAAATAATTATTAAAATGCAACCATCATCATTTATTTATATGCAAGTGATTATATGATTATATATATACAATATAGGTACATTGTCGGAAAATATATAATTTATTTGACGAGCTTTAGAAGCAGGTAGAAATGCGAGGTTTACCGAGCATTTCTCGCCTGTTTCGCAGCGAGAACAAATAAATTTTATATTTCCGACAATGTCGTGTATTGTTTTTATCCTGCAATCATTTAAACCATATTTCAAACTGCATTTTCTTTTTGAAGCGGGACCAGGAAGACAGTAAACAACTTCTGCCATTTTGGTATAATCCCTGACGTCATAAGAGAATTTACACTGTGACGTCAAAGTTTTCGAGGTTTTCAAACCAGTCGCCTGTGTTTTCTTCGTTCAAATTCGGGGACCGTTTACCAGTCTACCATACGAATACGAAAAAAATATTCGTAGGGTCGTATTCGTCTAGTAAATACCACCATTGCAGGATAAAAAAATTTATTGTCAGAGGATTTTCTAATAAGAACGTTTTTGTTTCATTTGGGCCCTCTAAAAGCAATACAGCAATATATATATATTGTTTTGATTTATTTTGAGGTTGATACATAAAGATAATATCACCATGGAATGATGCACTGACTTCTTTATATAATTTGTGTTGTTTGATCATAAAATAAGGAGGAACACAAGCAGTTAGTTTGAGAATCTTTTTGTAATAACTGATAATGAAATACCAATACTTTTGCAATGTTTCATGACAATCTAAACGAAAAATCTAAATACATGTACATGGCATGGAGGGGAGTCATATTTCACGCATCACACTTATAAATTTCATTAATGATGCATATTCAAGTACAGTGCTCCCTCGTTATACCGCCCCTCTTTAACGGCGGTCCCTAAACTTATCGCCAACCATTTTCAAGGTGCATTTTTCAAAAAGTTGCATAGTTTTTATGTTATTTATTCCCTCGATATATTGCCACCCTCATGCACTTATCGCCAAAATTTTCTCTGGTCCCAAAGGTGGCGATATAACGAGGGTGCATTGTATAGAAATTTATGAAATTGTATCACACCTGATTTAATTGTTTAATATTGAAGTATTCACGAATCACGCTACACAAATGGCCAATACATACGCTTATACCCCATACAAGTTGCCCAAAATTGAGACAATAAAAATCTAATCACAATCACAAAGAAACAGAAATAATAGCGAACACCAAAAAGATATAAAGTACTAGCAGTGTGAACTCCACACAACAGGAAAAGGAGGGGGTACCCGTAAATACTGCCGCCGGCTTTTGCTAGTGCCAGTACCATGTCATGGTGACCTGAGCTCCTATCATTGTTTACGTTTTCTTTTGTTTTTTCTCGTGCAGTTCCTTAGAATATTGTGGCATGTAACTGTATTTTTTCAGCCACGTAGGTGTTTTCTGTTAAATTGAAAGTCTCGGCATGTACGCAATACCGATAAGATTCAAATTCGAAAACCTTTGCCTCTAGATTATGTATATAAAATGATATATTCTGCTGAAGTGAAATATCCAGGTAAATCCTGCAATTTGATTGGTTACCTTGACAGGGGATATGAGACCGTATCCCCGTGGTAGCAAAATCACAATTTTTAAACGCTTTTAATGAAAAAACTATAGCACTTCGAGCAGAATATAAGTTATTCGGGCTTCACAGGGGAAACGGGTTCATATTCCCTGTCTGTGCCCTATATCCCCTTCGCCTGACGGCTCAGGGGATATAAAACACAGACAGGGAATATGAACCCGTATCCCCTGTGAAGATTCCCGAATAACATATAGTATTTTCGTAAAAAAGCTAATTCGGGTTCAATTTGTGTAACTATAGGTTTTAAAATAGGAATACAATTTGTGTAACTATAGGTTTTAGAATAGGAATAGATACAATATACCCTATAGGTCCTAGTCATTGCAATACAGACGCAGTATTTTTTTGTATGGACTATGACAAGATATAACGGGAGATTCAGTAGTAATTTAGATTAAACAAAATTGTTCCTTTGCATAATTATAGATAACAGGAAAGTGAGAACTGAAGCGACAGTCGAACTTGTAAAGAATAGTCCAAAGTCAGTGCAACATAGGAATCAAAAGAAAAAAATACAACATATTAGTGTAAACAAAATTTGGGTTCAATTTACATAGTAATCACAACGTTGTTATAAACAGACAATGCACATCGGACTTCCTTTTGTCGACTTGTCACGCATTTCCTGCGTTTTGCAAAGTTTATTCGTCATATTACAAATATTTATATTGATAACCCTTTTGAATAAAATTAAGTAAACAATGAATATAATGCAAAGTGTGATTTCTAATTTTTCCGATGCCATGTCAGAATT
Source organism: Modiolus philippinarum (assembly GCA_002080025.1). NCBI lineage: Eukaryota > Metazoa > Mollusca > Bivalvia > Mytilida > Modiolidae > Modiolus > Modiolus philippinarum. Next base: position 68,481 of record MJUU01046570.1, on the reverse strand, counting down.
GTAACAATAAAGTAGCAAATACATTATAATAAGTATCACCTGTATTGGTTGAAATGACGTCCGTTAATTTTGTTTATTCATCTACTTTGGAATCCAAAGATATAAAAATTACTGTTTTATATGTTAAAACATTAACAATTGTAATTTTTAAATGAAAATATCGATTGGTCAGTGTATTTGTATTAGTAAGTTTAAAACGACCGATTTTCATGCCATTGGTCAGCTAAGATAAAATTTCTTTTGAAATAACTGGAGCTGAAAATTTAATATCTTTTAGGGGGGAATGAAGGTTTTGTAATACATATGAACATTTTATATTTAAATATGGCGTTATCCGCAAACAGCTTATTACTATGGGCAGTTCTTATCCTCGTTTTTACGGAAATAATGTTAAGAAAAGCCAGAAACTGATTAAAGTACAAAGATCAAAAAAAAAAGCTGGGACGTAACTTTACCTAATAGCAATATCGACAAGATACAAAATCTTAGGTACCCCAAAAAATCTTTATTTCATATCTTTCAGTGGTAATAAATTTGTTTTGGTAAAAACAATGACATGACCATTTCACGGGTTGACAGTGAAAGTTGATTTTTGCTAGTAGTATACTTCAGGTAGAGTGCATTTTCTTATATTAAATGAAAGTTGTCCTGAAAAATTTTGTGGAGGCTCAGTATATGTCTAATCAATTAGGTAAGAAGTTTCGCTTTATTTGAAACGACAGTAAATTTGCTATGTTTCTCAGAAAATGACCAATTTAACAAAGACAAATAGGGAAAATCAATGGTGGTATGATACCTATCAGACTGAATATCGAAGTTGTATGAACAAATCTCAAAACGAACAATAGCACATATTTTCCCAACAATATCCGTAAAATTCACACATTACCGCAATGAAAATAAAAAAATATATATATACTAAGCTAACATATAGCATGCAAATGGAAAACTAATGGAAAAAGTAAGGAAAAACAAAGTACATGGTGAAATTATGCAAATCGGAAAAATAAGAAATAAAAATAAGTTGGACGTATTCTTTAAAAAGTAAAAATACAAAGTTTTATGAAAAGTGTAATGCAGAGCAGGAGAAATTGTATCTGCGGAAACTTCTTGGATATATATCAATTTCAATAGCCCCAAAATACCCTTTTTCCTGGAAAATAAATGCATTTCCAATATAACTTTTTATGAGGTTACTTTTTCTTTTGAACATTACTGACTACCTCCAAAACAAGTCTATATGAGGTGGAAACGAGGCTACCGAATATTTCAAGCAGATGTTTTTGTCAATGCAAATTTTCGACATAATTATGGTTATTTTGTGACTTTTTAGACTCAATTTCAGGAAAGGCACTAACTGCATATACTTACAAAAAATGTTGATATATACATGTAGGTTCGTTATTCAAAAATATTTGATATTTGTGGGTAAAAAGATCAATGTTATCAAGCAAAAAATGGCAAATTCTTTGAAACTGTAGAACTATATAATGACTACTAACATCATACTGGTAATGTTCGTCAAATTTTCCTTAAAGAATCAGTTCAAGATGTTTTAACCTTAGTATGATTTCAAGGTCATTTAACTTGTTTTCAATGTCATTGTAAATCAAATTCTATTTCAATTGATTTATGTCAAAAAAGCTCAATTTCCATTTGACCTTGATTATACAAGCCTTGATATTGGAACGATTTAAAGGCTATAATAAGTTTGAAGGATGGGATGTATTATTGCCTACAAGCACTAATCTCATATTTATACAGAATTGTTCACAAATGCCATTTGCCCCATTATACAATGAAAACAAACTTAATAATTAATTTCGAAGACAGCAATTTTTATCTCATTGAGATTTTTGAATGGCTAGCCTATCTCTATGAGACGATAGTACCTTCAAGCATATGCAGTTGTTGCCTTTTCTAACAATTGAGGCTGAGAAGTGACAAATAGAATAGAAAAGATAACAGGAAACACCTGAAATGGCCGAAAAACATAGTCACATGCCACAAAGTAACAAGGAACGGCACAAGAAAAAAAAACACAATAAAAATACAAAAGACAAACGAAAACAACAATAGGAACTCGAGACAGCCGGACTGGGTACCGGCACTAGCAAAAGCAAGCGGTAGGGTTAAACCGGTTTATGGGTACCCAAACTTTCCCTTTCTCTGTCCCGTTTCCCTATAGTATAATAAACATACGAATAAAACCCAAAACAAATAGACTAATAAACCCAAAACAAATAAACATACGAATAAAACCCAAAACAAATAGACTACTAACTCAATTACCACAATCTTGAAGAAAAAAAGACGGGAAAAAACGTAATTTTGAAAGATGGGTCGCTCAACTGTCGGGTAGCTCAGTAGCCTTGTCTGCTAGTAAACATTGTTGCACTACAACTCAAAACTCCTAGATGGATTCATGTATTTCAGTAGACATCGGTGGTATCAGTGAGAGGCCAGTATACGTGTAAAATCCTAATTAAGGTCATTTGATCCCAAACCTAATTTACATCTTCATAATTTTGTCGAAAATCTGCAGTGAAAGAAAGACCAATTTCTTGGAAGTTTTGTTGGCCGCGTTAGGACTTCATATTTATGAAAATTATTGAAACTGTTTTAGAGATTGTCAATAAGGGTCCAAATTAGCCTCATGCGAAATTAGATCGGATATTAACTGATCTTTCTTTGAATATGTGGGCTTGTTAAGCGCCCTTGGGGTTTTGAAAGTGTCAAAAATGGCCACCATGGTTTCCATGGCAATGAGGACAAATAAAAATAAATAAGCATTATTTGTGTGATACATAGCTAAAATCAACCTCTATCAATAAATTCTGTGACATGCGTTTTCTCAACATGTAAAAACATGTTTAAAAGGAATTCATGTTTGATAATAAGTTGCAGTCTGAGACTCTCCATCAATGTTAGCAGTTCCCTTGCATATTTTCCTGTATATTGGAATAATTTCTCTGAAGTTTTGTTTGAATCTTGCACTATTGTAAGCATACAAAAATGGATTAACCGCTGCCTTTGACCATAATAACCAATTAAAAAATTCGTACATGTCTTTATTCACACAATCATCACAGAATGCTAGAATTATAGTTGTGATTGTATAAGGTGCCCATGTAACGAAGAAAACGATCACCAAAGCTGACAGGAACTTAGCGGCCCTCAAGTCTCTTTTTGGTTTCTCGCCCGTTTTGTCAATTGAACGATCGGCGTTTCTAGCAGGTATTTGGGAAACGGATTTTCGTATTCTAATTTTGTGATAAATTATACCACTGACCGTTCCAATACAAGTGAACGGAATTACAAATTCAAATATTGCAGTAACAGTTGTAAATGTTACATCGTTTGCAAACTGTACATCACAATCACCTTCTTCAACCGTGTTTACTCTGGTCCAGATGTCCCAACCAATTATAGCAGGTCCATATAACAGAAATGATATAATCCACGAAATAACAATTTGTAAGTAGGCCTTTCTCATAGTTATTTTAACGTCGTAATAAGGACCGTATATTAACAAAAATAAACGATCTAAACTTATCATCATAATCATCAAGACGGACTCTAAGCACAAAGTAAAATCAGAAGTCAAATAAACTTTACAAAAAATGTCACCAAAAGGCCACACATACCCCTTCAGAGTGTACACTGCGTAAAACGGCATACTTATTACAGATAAAAGCAAGTCTGTGATAGACAAATTGAACAAGAATGTGTTATATACAGTATTCAGTTTCCTGTCTCTTATGTATGCTGTTATTGTTAGGATATTTCCAAAAATTCCAAATAATATCAAAATGGCCATTACAATACCAAGCAATACACTTAAATACAATGGAATTTCACCATTATCTTCCTCTGTGTCCGTCATGTTCGCCATTCTGAAGAATGTATATCAAGTGAATATCTATGTTAATCAGTTTTAAATGACGTTTCACAATGCATGTATTAATTAAATTCAAATTGCACTTTTATACCTCATGCCAATATTTGATAACTTTATATATATTAAATGCTATCGAGGCAACGGAGTTGCTTTTTGACGTCACATATATACATTTATTCTCCAAACCTCAAAATATATCAAAAATTATTCTTAAATAAACTGTAATATCCTTTGGTGGTAATTAGATGTGATAAATTGTCCATTCTTGAATATAAACATTGTTAAAATTCAATTCGATTTCCAATTAAATCACAATGTAAACGTTTGCAAACCAGTATAACTCTACTCATAAGACCAATTGTTCATACAAAAAGCTATCAACTACATTTCTATAGTGCCATTATTTGCATATCTGCATTACCAGTCTATTACTCTGGTATCAATAGGCAAATCTTCTTTACCTCTGAGATTGATCAAAATAATTCTTTTTAAAATATTCTCACAGAGGAAGAGGCCTATGGCAAATAATACTTTTAAGTTTATTATAAATAATCTATGAAAGAAGCCATAGTGTGATTGGTTTGTGATTTTGTTGCTTTATAGTTATTGATTTGTGCAGTAATATTTTCTATTATATTTCAATGTCATTTATTGATAGTCATTGACATTTTAAGTTAAAGAAATTCATAAATATGCTATAAATGCCGAACCTCCATTAAGGTCCATTCAAACAATTTCGTCAATATGACGTTATACCACTGTTCTAAACAACTAAAATTCCACCAGAGTCAAATTGGTTTCTTGTTCAACGTTCATCGTTCAATATTAAAAAAAAAATTTCAGTTCAACGTTCAACATTCGCAGTTCAACGTTCAACATTCAATTTTTTTTCAGATCAACGTTCAACATTATTCCGAAGTAACTGTAACTTTAGTTTCTAAAGATGGCCATTTTGACAAATAATTTCTCTTCGAATTCAATCCAGATTAGATCAAAATCTTTGAAGGATAAATAATATAATCTAAATGGAAAGCAAAAATCAACTTTGAGAAAGATACTCCTTAGTTTTTATAGAAATTTACAAAAATTTAGAAATTGCAAGATCCCAAAATAAATTCGGCTTTGAGGCGAGGGCCTAATTACTGACTACTAGGCTGGTGAATACCATCAGAGATAACAGTCCACCAGCAGAGGCATCGACCCAGTAGAATACTGTGTAAGTAACTGCAGAACTTAAGTTACCTTATATTTAGTCTATGCAGATGTTTTAGATGTCACACAAAAAGAGCTTGGAACATATGTAAAGGTAGGTCTTTAGAATCTGAAGATTGGCTCTATTCTTGCACTTTAAAACTATTGGAGCGAATTTGATAATTGATACACCCATTTCTTTTTCAAAACCAAAATTAATTGATCAGGTGTACTTTTAGAAAAATCATAGACTATCGTTATTTTGCCTTATATGTGTTTTCTCCTGTTTAGTCCCCTGGCAGGTGGTAGCAATTTGCAGCTATTGTAGATATTTTTATTTCATTAATCAAAGTCCTGGGAAAACTTACAATGTATTTTTGAATAATTATTCGGAAATGTTTGAAGGGGATGTTAATTTCAGTCAAAAATTAGGAAATAAACAACACGATGAAGTGCAGCAATTACACTGGGTGAAAATACACAAAATATGGAGAAATTTAAAGCATTTTGTAAAATGTTGCGACAAGCTTAAGTAGATGCGAAACATTTATGCATGATGGATTTGTAGTAAAGAGCTGTGGTCACAACTTTCGGAGGACATTCCGAAAAAATGGCGGACGTTTCCGAAAATATTTTTTCCCTTTTCCAAAAATAAAAATTAGGACTTTTCCGAAAAATTATTACATGAACCTTTTCCATAAGCATGTAAATAAAATCGGTAACTCTTGTTTAAAAACAAAAACATGCATGCTATATGATTATAAACGAAAATCGTGTAGCATTTGGAACAGCTACCCAGACTGTAGACGGAAAGGTATGCAAGATGACAACTTATCTTCAGTTTAAGTTCATCTGCAAATATATTAACGACAAAACTGTCATCTTTCGCATAAAGACAAACGAAGGCTGACCTGGTCAGTTGCTAAAAAATGCGTCTGCATTGACTGTAAAATTTCAAGCACAATTCACCACAGAACTCCACAACAAAAACAGAGCGTTTGCGAGGGGATACATTTACGAATATAAAGGCCAAGCCCAAGATTAAATGACAATAACCATACACCTGCCATGAATTATTGCGATTCTAATATGAAAGAAAATTTATTTTTTTCATTCTGAAGCGACATAAGAGAAGGCATATTTCTCGCCTCCGTTGCTGTCTGTGTCTATGACGTCACAATACATAATCTGACGTTTTCAACCAGTTCAAATCGAAAGCAAAACAATACACATTTACGTGTCTGAATGGCATGATTTCACCACTAAACCTCTTTCACAGCTCCTCACTACTTTGTTGGCCGTAGTCAGAGATGGCCCGAAAAACTACTGTAATAAAGCTTACTCCACAAGCGGTGTGAATCAAAAGTGGATTCTTAAAAATTCAAAAGATCTCCTTGAACAGCTATCCTCAACCAGTCTTACCGATTGCCATAACATTCAAACCTTTGACTTTTCTACTCTTTATACAACCTTGCCACACAATAAACTTAAAACAGTGAATGCAGATTTAATTCATCAATGTTTCCGCACTAAAAATGGAGAACGCAGATACACCAATTTAGTTATGGTGAAAGACAATACATACTTTGTTCCTTCGGTATTCTACTGCCGTTTTATCTTGACCTGCCCTTCATAAACTAAGACGAACAAGATTAAAAACATTGTTGTTTTTCATCCCGTTTATTCATATTCCGATACCATTTGCGAATGTGCGAAGTATATGGTTATCGAGTATTTTAACAAGAGCCATTTTAGAATTAATATTTCTGTATATTTGACGCTGAAATGTCACCATTAAGCTATATAGTGTAATGCACAATTCGATAGAATAACTTTTGTGCTATAGTTTGAAAACATGAAATGAAAGCTGTTTTACACAGCTATTTGATATTCTTCTCGATAAACATGCATTTTTGATATGTGGAAATTCAACGTTTTCAATGTTTCAACCAAAAGCAACAGCTATGATTGACCTGCCTTAAATAAAAATCTGTCCCATATTTCTTGAGACAGAAGTGATGCCTATATCTTCAGCTTCTTTTTCGTTTTGAGAAGATTAAACTTCAGATAAATTGCTCAGGGAGCTTTGAAAATGCTGAGCTTTTATTGAAAATATTAAAACATCGACATACGAATACCGAGGCAAAAATGATGAAAGGGGAATTACAAAATCAAAAATCCAAAATCACGGCAAATCATATCCAACACGAATTGAGACAGCATGACAAAGACAAAACAATTTAAAAAACTGAACAAGAACGCCACAAAACTAAAGCTCTAGCAGTGTGAACTCCTACAAAAACTGAGGTATCATCAGGTGCTCCGGAAAGGTAAGCATGATCTGCTTCACGAGTGGCACCCGGCACAACGCCAGTAAAAAGTCCGGTATTTTCAGAGTCGGTGTTCACCAGTCCTTTAATATAATCTGGATCTACCCAAATATATCTATTCTCATCTGTGAAATTATGGTGACGACCGTAAAACTTCTGTAGTGACAATTTGAACATCGACTGGACATACCCTTGATGTATAACTTTTTGAGAAATGAATAGGTGTTTTCAAACTTCAATCGCAACAATGCTTGAATTTGAGTGATAATTGATTGATTAGTTAGAGTTTAACGTCTAGTGAGCAATATTAAAGCTATATCAGGGCGAGATCACGTTTTTTTTCAAATCAAAATAAGGTTAAACCAGAGGCTTCCAGGAGCTTGCATTGCTCACCTGGCTTTCATTTGCCACAATCAAGCTAACATGGTAAGTTATACAGTTGAACTTCAGTCCCTCCAACTTTGGTAGCTCGAACACCACCAATATCTTGAACTGTATTTAAAGTCTGATCATGTATTACTATATTAATGAAGGAAAGATAACAGGAAACACTTACAATGGCCGAACATTACAATCACATGTCACAATCAACCAGGGAACCGCACAAGAAAAACAATAACATGACAAAAGACAAACATAGATAACGATAGGAACTCGGGATAGCCGGACTTGGTACCGGCACTAGCAACCGGCGGTAGGGTTAAACCGGTTTATGGGTACCCAAACCTCCCCTTTCTCTATCCCGTTTTCCTCTATGTCTTTCTGGGGCTTTTTTGACAAAAAAACGTTCTTGCTAAGGACCACTTTGACACCAGTTTTGAAGTCGAGACATCATTTTGTAAATATGGCGGTGAACAACAATTTTGAACCCCATATTTTTAAGTTACGACATCAATATCTATTTGCAAAACAAATTTCATTGAAATTGGACAATGTTGAAGTTTTCTGCCTTTTTTGGCAGCCATTTGAAAATGGCAGTTAACAAACAATTTTCAACACCGGTTTAGAAGTAGCGACACCAATATCTATTTGGTAACCAAATTTCATTGAAATCAGAAAATGTTGAATTTTCCCACCTCTTTTGGTAGACATTTTGAAAATGGCAGTAACAAACAATTTTCAACACCGGTTTTGAAGTCCCAACATCAATATCTATTTGGAACAAATTTCATTGAAGTCGGACAATGTTGAATTTTCAGGCCTTTTTTGGCGGCCATTTTCAAAATGACAATCAACGAACAATTTTTAACATCAGTTTTGAAGTTGCGACATCAAGACCTATTTGGAAAACAAGTTTCATTGAAATCGGACAATGTTGACTTTTCCCGCCTTTTTTGGTGGCCATTTTGAAAATGGCGGTCAACGAACAATTTTATAACATCAGTTTGGAAGTTGTGACATCAATACCTATTTGGAAACGAGAGTTCATTGAAATCGGACAATGTTGAATTTTCCCGCCTTTTTTGGCGGCCATTTTGAAAATGGTGGTCAATAAACTATTTTCAACACCAGTTTTTAAGTCGCCACAGCATGGCAAACATTACATCATTTTACACTTAACCTTCATCTTCTATAGTTTTGGAAATAAAAGACGAAAAATATGAAAATTTTAAAAATTCTGTGAAAAAGGGCAATAACTCCTACAAAGGTTTTTTTAATTTTCTTCAGAATTTCAGAGTGGGTAGATCTTGATATGTTGAATACTTTTGCAATTTCCACTTGACCGCTTTCTTTTACACTTTTTGAAATAAAAAAAAAGTAAAATTGCAAAAATTTTGAAAACTTTACGGAAAAAGGGCTATAACTCCGAGATGGACTTTCATATTTTTTTCAAAATTGCAAGGTAGGTAGATCTCATCATGTAGATCATTTTTATCTTGTCAGATTTTTGATATCTGTAACCGTTTTCTAGTTATTAGCCAAAAACGGCAATTTACCCCTATGTTTTATTTTTAGCAATGGCAGCCATGTGGTTTGACCAGCCGACTAATCGAACACAATTTTGAGTAGCCATACGCCGGTGATAATTCAAGTCATATTTGGTTACATTTGGTTTAGCGGTTTCAGAGGAGAAGATTTTTGAAAATGTTGACGGACGGACGACGGACGCCGGACGAATAGTGATGGTAAAAGCTCACATGGCCTTTTAGGCCAGGTGAGCTTAGAAGAAAGAAATGAAGGCGGAAGGGACAACTAGGGCAACGAATTTGATTGCCACTACAAAAGGGGAGAAATGCGTAGGGGCAGGAGATTTAGCCTTCTCTTCTCCTTAGAAAAATATTGAAAGGGTATTTATACTGCATGGAATGTGGCGTTTCTGAACAGAATTTGTATACAGTGGTTCGCGGTCAGACTTTCCATATTATGGCCAAACTGCATAGCATAGAGAAGACATCTCCTTATCCACAATCGGTAGCTTTGTTGGCGTAGCCCCTGAAAATCGATTTAGGTGACGGGTTTGAGTGATAAACTGAAGTGAGTTACATGAAGTTCAGAAGATGAAGCTTACTTTTTGGTAGAGAAACCTAATTCATAAAAAAATTTTCGTGACCAACAATTATGTTTTGCAATACATACTTAAATAGCTTGATGAAAATTGTAACATAACCTGTGACCAGCTTCTTGGGGAATTTATTACCCACTTTTAATATTAAATTGGCGTATTTTGCAATATCAAAAAAAAAAAAATACTTGGTCACATTTAGAGATGTTCTTATCAATAGCAAGTGGGTATACCAACTAGCACAAACTGTGCTCTTCTACTCGCAGATTTGTTCTTATACTCCCTGGATTTTTCAGATACTGGTAAATGCGCATAAAAAGAAGCTAGATCCTTCAATTTCACTTATAAATAAATTGAAGACGTTCTTTCCATTAATAAAGCATCTTTTGTGAAATGGACACATCAATATATCCTCTAGAAGTATAGGTATATAAAACAACAGAAACTGCTACATCTTTCTCTTTTTGGACATATATCTCGAAATTGACGAAAATAGTCATCTCAGTAAAAATTTACAAAAGGGACTTTGTTTCAAAATTATCAGTTTCCTTAGCAGGGACGGTAACATTCCAACTTCAAGAAAATATTCATTATTTACAGTAAGTTTGGTATCTCAACTTTATCTTAATCATGGTTTTTTATTGGGTCCATGTTGTTCATCTTTGTGTGTGTGTGTCTTCATTTTTCTTTTCTGTGTCGTACTCATGTTGTGTCTCTTTTTCTTTGTTGTTTGCGAAGTTTCCATTGTCCTTGAATTACTCGTTTTGGATTGACAGTTCGGTTGTACGATTCTCAAGAGTCCGTTCTATTCTTGACGATCCTTACTATCACGTCCTAACTTTTACAACAAAATTACAGATTCTTAAATAGTTTAACAGATTTAAGAAGTGGAAAAAAATGAAGTTTCGGTCCTAATTGTGTTTCAAGATTCTTTCTCTTCTTCGATACACTTTTTGGGATTGTCTTTAATATAAAAATAAGATCTATTTAATTTTAAAAAGGGAGATAATAAAAATAAGGGAAGTAATAAATTAAATGTGAAGTTCTAAAAGTCTTTTGCAAAGTTTTCAATACAACTAAACAGGATGAAAGAGTGAGAATAAACATTTTTATTATTTAGACAGCGGTGAATTATCGAGTTTTCTCAGTTAAATAAATGTCATATTGTCACCGGTGAAAATAAAGGATTTCTAGTCACTGGGTGACGACTCAATGAAGCGACGTCACAATATCCGTTCAATGTCGTCGTCAAGAAAACAACTGGCGTATTGAAATGAAAAAAAAATATTCCGCATCTAAAATCTTGGTTTTTGAGTAGAAAATCTATATAATAAAAAGCATAACTAATCGACCATCATGAATATCAATATCGTGTCGATCAACGCAGTGGATTAAACTCTTCGCGAAACAAAGTTCCGCGACTCGTTTAATCCTTCTGCGTTGTTCGGCACTCGCGACATTTTAATTGATATTCACGACGGTCAATTAGTTATGCTATAAAAATTAAAAAATATTATAGTTTTCAAATTTTCACTTTGAACGATTTGAATTTAGCGATTTCATTACCAAGATGATAAGGAAAACCGCCAAATTTTTGTTTGAATGGTAGTCTAAACTGGGTTGTAATGAAATTTTGAGCCCTCAGTTCCCATGGAAACCAGACCAGAAAGCTGAAAGTTTTAGTAAAAAAGTATTCTGTGACATAGTTTTATTTACGATTTCAGCAATATTAAAAAACTATTAGTACATTTTAGGGAAAAACCTGCCCTTAAAATGGGACTAAGAATGTTTTAATTTCAGCAATACGTATTGCATAGATTATAAGGGAAACTACTTTCAAAACGTTTTTCGGTTGCGGTCTGATATAGGCTGTAATGAATAGCACAGTTTTCGGTTGTCCTAAAAAAAGTGAAATGTAAGAAAAAAAGAATATACTAAATTTTAAGTTTTGTTTTCAAAAATATGTAAAAACTAGTTTGAGAAGTGAAAATCCTTCCAAAATTTCATTTGCAAGGGGCCTTGTAATGTTTTGAATTACGTAGTAATTATCATCTGAATTATAAAGGGAACCCCCGCCCAAAGAAATTTTGAACAGAAAGGTGGTCTGAAATGGGTCGAAATGGATAACACGTTCAAAGGTTTTTTTTAAATTAACAACTTGTCCATTTAGAATGCAATGGTACTTTGATTGCACTTTTCAACAAAGATATCCAATAGACCCACACCTCAGTCAATATGACGGCCAGCATTTGACCATTTTGGAAAACATGTCTGCATATAACCTAAGGTGGCCTCCAGCAGGGAACATGATTTAACATTGGAACGACTTAGAACTGCCATTCATCTCTATGTTAATCATGGTCCAGGTGAGCGATGCAGGTTCTTAAGAGCCTCTTGTAAGGTGATATCGTGAAAACCTAACGAATTTTACTCTTCTTCACGAACAAAAGTTTGTTTATCTTTTATTAATGCCTGTCTGTTCTCATTTTTACAATTTACTCATATCACAAAATACCGAGGTTACCGTGAATTTAGTTTCTGTATATGCTTATTTCGACAACTTATGTCTCTTCAGTGCAGATTAAATCAAAACATGTGGAAATTCTAATCCGAAATATGTGTAAAAGGTGATAGAGAACAAATTACCGAAAGGATCTAAAAAGGAAGCCAAAATCAGCTAAGGACAGCTATGTAGCGGTTGGATTGTTTTCATGTAAATATTTTTTTTTAAAGTTTTTGTGTTTCTGGTACCCGGGATGTTATATTTCGTACTAAAATAACATAGATAATTATTGTTTAAGCAATACTATGAAATACAACCTTGTATCTTATACGCTTCCTCTTCTGTTATTTCATGATTTGTCGCTCTAATACATTCTACATGGGTTTTTCTAACATTGTTGACTGACTTGGTTTCAAAGATTAAATACAGCTAGATTGTTCATTCTTTTAATGGACTATTCTTATGTTCATTGTAGATAGCTTACTAGCTTCTATAAGAACAGGAAAAATGAATAAATTAATCATTCAATTGTGAAAGGCCGACTTATCTGATAAGAGTTTGAATCTACAAAGATGGCTTTTATGAACTACAAAAAGTTATAATTATTACATGATGCCTATTTGAATTACATTAATGAAGGAAAGATAACAGGAAACACTTACAATGGCCTAACATTACATTCACATGTCACAATCAACCAGGGAACTGCACAAGAAAAACAATAAAATGACAAAAGACAAACATAGATAACGATAGGAACTCGGGATAGCCGGACTTGGTACCGGCACTGGCAACAGCCAGCGGTAGGGTTAAACCGGTTTATGGGTACCCAAACCTCCCCTATAGTATAATAAACATATAAATAAAACCCAATACAGGTAGACCACTAACTCTAAGACCACAATCTTGAAAAGCAAAGAATAGACAAAACGTAATTTAGAAAGATGGGTCGAGGAGTGCTCGCCACTAAACTGCCGGCTAGCTCAAGGAGCCTAGTCTGCTGGTAAAACACTGTCGCACTACGGAATAATAATCAAATTCAAGACGTCCCGAAGGGTTTAGTAAAGAATCATCATGAATTTCAGTAGACATCGGCAGTATCAGTGAGAGGCCAGTATAATTGTAAAATCTTCAGGTCATTGGATCCCAAAGCCAATTTAATGGATTCATGAAGAATATCCGGTCAATATCCCCTATTACGTAAAGAACGTAAGTTACGTCCCAGTTTTTCTGGATTTTTTATGATTTTTTGACATTTTTAAGAACATTTCCGTAAAAACGAGGGTGAGAAATGCCTTTAGTAATAAGCTGTTTCCGAGTCGCATGATATTTAGATACCAAATATTCATATCTTCTATAAAACTTCTTAAACGTGTTTATCAATCTATGAAATCTGTAACCTTGATGCAATAGTTTGGATGTGATAGTAAGGTTACTATTTTAACAAAACCACATTGCAGGAAATTCTGTACATGGCCTAATTCAACAATTTACGTCTCATTATTGCATATTACAGGTAAAACTGCCAGAAAATAGAAGATATAAATCACAAAAACATAATATAATCTATGTATTTTTTGTAACTGAACAAAAATGTTTCTTTTGTGAAGTATACTATAGTAAAATTGTTTGATAAGTAATATAAATTCATTTTGAGTTATTTCTCTTTGATCTAAATATTTCATTGGGAAATGTCCTTAAATGTCACATTACTGACCAAAAAAAAACGATGATTAGAAGAGTTAACTTTTAAGATAATGGACACACAGATAACTGGATAGAGAAAGGGGAGGTTTGGGTACCCATAAACCGGTTTAACCCTACTACTGGCTTTTGCTAGTACCGGTACCAAGTCCGGCTATCCCGAGTTCCTATCGTTGTTTATGTTTGTCTCTTGTCTTCATTATTGTTTTTCTGGTGGAGTTCGCATGTGAATTGTGGCATGTGATTGTAGATTACGGCCAATGTAGGTGTTCACTGTTATTCTGTTTTTGTAACACAAGACATCATTTTTGTTCACAAATTATTTGTCACCGGACATTTTAATGCTACATCATATACAATGCAAATGGATGGCGGCGATAGATGGAGATGAAGTTATGACTATCTGTTTCACAAAAAGCATTGTCGTCTTTAACATGGTCAAGAACAAATTAACAATAAAAATTATCTTAAAGTTCTGGAGCACTAAAATGACAAATGTTTCCAAACTTTTCAACCTTCCCGAAAACCGATTTAATTCGAAATACAAAAAATTGCATAAAAACTGTAAATTTCGTTATGCTGTACACGTGTTTCAAGGAGTAACCTCTTATAAGCAGCTTTAAAATCAAATAATATGGAAAGCCATAATCCAAAAGTAGTCCAAAAAGAAGTACTCACTTCCAAAGATATCGGAATAGGAAGCCAAATCCAGTACCAATGACATCTACCGAGTGCCATACACTGAGTGAAGCCTCAGTATTTTTAAGTGGTTCGAATTTTGATAAATACAGTAAATTTCTATAACACGCAAGGCATCGGCCCAATGGTTAAAAATACAAGCAATACCGAATTTGCATAAAAACTGTAAATTTCGTTATGCTGTACATGTGTTACAAGGAGTAACCTCTCATCAGCAGCATTAAAATCAAATGACAAGGAAAGCCATAATCCAAAGTAGTCCAAAAAGAAGTACTCATTTCCAAAGATATCGAAATAGAAAGCCAAATCAAGTACCAAGGACATCTTCCGAGTGCCATACACGGAATGAAGCCTCAGTATTTTAAAGTAGTTAGAATTTTGATAAATACAGTAAATTTTTATAACACGCAGGGTAAAATTTTCATGTCAGACAAGTCTGACTATTGGGCTTGTGAATTGCCTCGGGGACCCCTGGTCCACCAGCAGTGGCATCGGCCCAATGGTTAAAAATACAAGCAATACCGAAGTTGCATAAAAACTGTAAATTTCGTAATGCTGTACATGTGTTACGAGGAGTAACCTCTAATCAGCAGCATTAAAATCAAATGACAAGGAAAGCCATAATCCAAAGTAGTCCAAAAAGAAGTACTCATTTCCAAAGATATCGAAATAGAAAGCCAAATCAAGTACCAAGGACATCTTCCGAGTGCCATACACGGAATGAAGCCTCAGTATTTTAAAGTAGTCAGAATTTTGATAAAAACAGTAAATTTTTATAACACGCAGGGTAAAATTTTCATGTCAGACAAGTCTGACTATTGGGCTTGTCAATACCCTAGAGGACCCCTGGTCCATCAGCAGTGGCATCGGCCCAATATTTCAAATATAAAAAGTACCGAAGTTGCATAAAAACTGTAAATTTCGTAATGCCGTACACGTGTTTCAAGGAGTAACCTCCTATCAGCAGTATTAAAATCAAATAATATGGAAAGCCATAACCCAAAAGTAGTCCAAAGAGAAGTACTCATTTCCAAAGATATCGAAATAGGAAGCCAAATCTAGTACCAAGGACATCTACCGAGTGCCATACACGGAATGAAGCCTCAGTATTTTTAAGTGGTTAGAATTTTGATAAAAACAGTAAATTTCTATAACACGCAAGGTAAAATTTTCATGCCAGACAAGTCTGACTATTGGGCTTGTGAATAACCTCGGGGAGCCTTGGTCCACCAGCAGTGGCATCGAAAACTTGCAATATTTAGGAATATTTTTTCGAAACTAAAGAGTATCTCCCTCGAGCATAGCTGATTTTGGCTTTTCTATTTTCTTATTGGTAATTTGTACTCTATCAGATTTTACACATAGTTCGGTTGATGGATTTTCAAATGGTTTGGTAAGATCTGCGATAAAAAGACTTAAGTTGTCGAAATTCGCATCTGCAAAAAATTAAATTCACAGTCCATTTTACACAAAATATTGTATACTTACAGTAACTGAATTTATCATAGAATTCAAATTCGCAAGAAAGTAGATAGCTTAAATTTGATAAAAATAAGTTTTTGATTCTTTTGGAATGGTAAACAGAAGTCAGTATAAGGACTTCCTAGCTTTTCTTTGATTAAAAAGTGTTCTAATATATATTTTCAGAGACCTTGTCTCCTGTGCATTTATAATCATTTACACTTTTTGCAAGTTTTGGCTGCTGTAAATGCATTGATTGCAAAGAGGCTGAATTAAGTCACATGTGTTAATATTCATTTCGCATTCGTATGTGTCTATGCATTAAAGATAGATATTGATATTTCCTAATTAATAAAAGTTTGTCTCTTTGTTCAGGGATACTTTTACCCTTTTAACATTAATTCAGAAATATTTTACATCAATAGAGATAATGTCTCTCTTAATAGAGAGACATTTGTACATCACAGAAGTTGTATTGTGTTTTCTTGACAATGTTAATTTACTCTAAGGAAGTTTAAACATTAATATGATAGAAAGCACGAAGAATTACAGACTCCGGATGCAAGTTAATATGAGAAGTAAAATGAGAACAAACTCTGGTTAAATATCTAGAAATACTCAAAGACCGAATCAAAGATGCATAATTTAATAATGCCAAATCTTTACTAAGCGAAAGTTACCATGGATACCATTTCTTGGAATAAAAAAATCCAACTACTATGAAAAATGATAAGACAAGATAATAGGACTGGTAAAGTACTTTAAAAGGACTGGTGATATTGCGACTGCATGTGCAGGCAAGGCCAAATACAATGAAGCAACTGTATGAAGACGCTTCTATGGTATAAAGTGTTTGTGTATACATGCATGTTCAAACTTTAACTAGTGATGACAATATCTGAAGCACCATTTGTTTACTATTTGTGAAAAGTTATCAATATGTAGAGGTTAGATTGCTGGACACAAAAATTCAGATTAAATTCACGATGAAAGAAAAGGGAGTAAATGCACATGAGACGAAGGCTCTACAAATACATGATTAAACCAAGCAAACACAGTTTTATTGTTGTTCTTCATCTTGAAGTCAACACGAGGCCTCATAGTAAGTTTAAGACAGCCCCAAGCACTGCTTAATGTCAAGCAACGCTACATTCATGTATCTTCCCTTTTGTTAATGGATGTAATGTTGCTAACAAAGCATACAAGCATAAAATTAGCTTTCAAAGTGTTTTACTTATTCAACAT
Organism: Modiolus philippinarum; assembly: GCA_002080025.1. NCBI lineage: Eukaryota > Metazoa > Mollusca > Bivalvia > Mytilida > Modiolidae > Modiolus > Modiolus philippinarum. The sequence continues at coordinate 50,944 of MJUU01046570.1, read as the reverse complement.
TCGATACAAAGGAATTACCCGATAGTCTTAATCTGGGATTAAAGGAATTTCATATTAACATGTGTCCAATGTAATTAATGTCAGAGATATGTACACCAAAGTATCGACTGTAAAGGTTGTGATGGATGCTGAAGATGTTACAACGACCAAAGTGACAAAGATAGCCACACGGAGATTATACTTACTGTAAGGCAATCATGTAGGTAGCATTAACAATTTTAGTGGACATAAACGCAAAACAAAAAAAATAAAGCAATGTAGAAACCAAAGGGTTTCCTATGGAGAAATCATTGCCATTAACAAAAAAAAAATACTAATAATAATAAAATAAAATAAAAAAAATAAATAAAAATAAATAAAATAGATATGCCTCACCTAAAGAAATAAAGAATAAATAGAAAAAAGAAGGGAAACGGGGAATGTGTCAAAGAGACAGCGACCCAAAGGGGAGTAATAACAACTCAAAGCCACCATAAGATCTTCAATGAACGGTGAGAAAACCCCACACCCAACGGCAGNTCGGAGTCGGCCCCTGAATAAAGAGTAATCAAGTTCAGCGAAATAAACATACGACCATATAGCACCATTTGTGTTCAAAATGTGGATAATCTTTAGAAATTTTACAAAATTAGTATCACAAGAGAAGACACCATTGTCTAGCTCAGTGCAACTGCTTAATATAATAGAGGAGGCAAATGCCAAATGTGTTCAGCGTTAAATTTGGTCAAAGAAATGGGAACAATGCAGCTGTATATGCGAGACAAAAAAGTATAAATTACAAAATAAAAAGAGATACAAAGAATAAAATTCTTTTGAATTTTTGAATTATCTTCATAGAATATAAATTTGAGGTAAAAAATTTATAACCAATTACCATAGATACCATTAGGTTGAGTGAAAAAAATACAAATACTACATAAGTATATATTAAACTGGACAAGTTAAGAAATGTAGTAGAAAAAGCGATTACATGTGTAGACAAGGCCAAATACAATCAAGTAGGAAGAAAAGTTTTGGACATAAGGTGTATGTTTATAAAGTTCCAACTTCATCCAGTTATGATAACATTTTTACATTTTTACAATTTTTAAATAAAGTTAGCATTGAAAAGATGATAGACCACTTTGCCACGACACTGAAAAAAAACTTTCGATACACAAGAATTTCGTAATAGACATATTAATTTTTTTTTTATGTCGCCTGCGTTCACACAGTGCCGACATACAAGAATCTTGCGTCCGTCGTCGTCGTCACTAAAAATTTCTGTCACATTTTCTCCATGAAACCACATTTGTCAGCCTTCTGCAATTTGGCAAGGAGTTTCAGTATGGGACCTATACCATGTATAGAGTTTTGGATCTCTCGAATGCCATCTTCCTGTTTGACGGAACTTGGACTGTATTTTGTGTTTCGAAAATTTCTGTCACATCTTTCTCATGAATCACATATGCCAGCTGCCTTCTGCAATTTGGCATGGAGTATCAGAATGGGGACCTATACTGTGTAAAAGAGTTAGGATCTCTCGCACACCAACTTCTTGTTTGAAGGTAAAATATTTTTCAACGTCTGCGTCACAATATAACGCAGGCGACACATGTCTTCCCTGGAAGACTTATACTACTAAGTCATTACACTGAATTCTTTTGGTCATTTTAAAAGACTGGGTTTAAACTGCTGAGAAAATATTTTACTTTTCATAATTTTGTCAGGCTAAAATGCATAAATTTTTTTATTTCGTAACATATAAAGGTCTTTCGAAAGGATGCCATGAAGTAAATTTTGAAATAATGGGTGATTTTTAAAATATTTCCATAAAAAACGAATTGTGTTGGTCATTTTTGGAAAGTGAGTATATATGTCTTACTTATTTACTGGGAGGTATATATCCCAAACAGAGCTTTAAAACAGAGTACACGTCAAATTATATGAAAAAATCTTTTTCCAGAAATTAAAAAAAAAATATAACCCATGGTTTTTTATTGGGTCCGTGTTATATGTTGTATATGTGTGTGTCTTCATTTTTTTTTGTGTCGTGCTGATGCTATGTCTTTGTTTCTTTGTTTTTCTGACGTTGCCATTGTCTTTGGATTGTTCGTTTTAGACTGACAGTTCGCTTACCTTTTTAAACTATAAGTCCAAAACGGCGAAATTCACAACTGTTAACTGGTTAAGTTGAGCTTAGACAGTCAAGATCGAATCCTCCCATGACCCGCGAATCAAATGTCAACTCGCAGCCCAAAAGGGTCACAAGCACCTCTTTATTTAATTGTTACATTATAATACCAAACAACGTTTTTTATTGATGCTATTCATCTTGAGGTCATCATGAGTCCTTCAACATAATGTCTTTTGATAGGGTTAATAGTTTTCTTGGGCTTTTCTCTTAAGTATGATTATTTGCTTTTGTTCTTTAAAACAACGGCAGTAGAATACCGAAGGAACAAGGGAAGCGATGACTACAAAACTCGAAGTCCAAAGACATGGCAGAAACGGTAACAGATAAAAACAAAGACAAAACAAGGACGTGAGACAGCTACAATGCATGGAAATAAAAAGATAACATTAAGAACTAAGGCACTCATAGTGTGAACTCCCATGAAAACCGGGAGTGACATCAGGTGCTCCGGAAGGGATATTTTAAAACGTTTCTTTATTTTTCTGCCTCCAACTTTCGTTTCATTAATATGGAAAAGATAACAGGAGACACTTACATTGGCCGAAAATTACAATCACATGCGACAATCTACCACGGAACTGCACAAGAAAAATAATAAAAGGACAAATGACAAACGTCATGTCCGAAAAACATGTTAGATTCCTTTGGGATATATATTGCATCCTCGACTTGTTCCATGGGATGTCAATCCCAAGGTAGCTGAAACAGATTTTCCATGTTGCCATTCTTCCCGCCGTTTAAACTATGAGTGCATGCACTTGATGCATTTATCTGTAAGAAAATTAAGATCTCGAGGTAAGGTGTCGTTTCTTATCTGAATTCCCGTGGACAAGTGGCTGATATCCAGTCGCTCATCTGCGTTATTGTAAGCCCACAATAAGTGCTCGTTGATAGTAGGTTCCATATTTTTCATTATCAATGGCAAGAACCTGGCCTCAGTTTTCCAGCAGCCGTACTGCCAGTAAAGTTGCAGGCAGATGGCTCTGATCTCTCAAATGGCAATGCAGTCTTGGCCTTAAGGTTAGTGAGGACACCTGACCCCAAAAATAATTCCGAATTCAAAATGGCTATTTTTTTTAAATATTTTACTGTTGAATATATACCCTTTCTTTGGTATAAATATTGGACCACCTTTCCAGGTGTTTCTCTGAGATAAATGGGGTTAAAGTTACCTCCCCATGAATAATGGTCCGAATTCCCATTTACCCCCCTTTTGACCATATAAAAAAACATTTGTACATTGTTTTTGTGAAAAGAGTGTTTGGATTATAAGTCTTTGATGTTTTAAAGGTATTTCTAAAAATATATACACTTCTGTCAATTATTTTTGTTAATATTCCCAATTATTTGCACATTGAGGTTAGATTTTTTATCACTTTTTGGCCCCCTGGAGGGACATAAAAAGTGAAATTAAGAAAAACCTCTGAATGCAAAATTTCATTTTTTTACTTAAATATATACCTTTATATGATATCTTCAAAATATAAAAAAAAATCAGTATAGCAAACCAGGCTTTTAAGAGAACTACATTCAAAGTTGACAACCTCCCCTCAAAAAATTTTGCCGTCACTAGAACAAAAACCGGAAGTGATGTCACTGGCTGTGCTTGTAGCACAAATACCAAACTAAAATAGTCATATGACTGTATACCGTCTTCACTTGACTAGAACAGGAAGTTGTAGGTTACACATGTCAAACCGGAAGTGGATACTTTCTAACCTACTGTTAATCATAAATACAAAAATTTCATCTACAAATTCAAATTTTGTGATATATTGTATGATAGTTCGACACGTGACCCCACAGGACTCCTATAGAGAGATAAAGGAGCGCGCATGCGGGACCGGAAGTAGTTTTTATTTCCAATTGGCTACCGTTTTTACCGGAATGACCTTTTATGTTGTATAAAGATATATTTTGGATGGCGTTTACTAAATGAATGAGTTGACATTTCTCATACTTTCTTGTTCCAAACTTTTAGGGAGTGATCCTTATAAAATTAAATTCAGCAGTGGCTTGGTCTGGCAGTATTTCTATCACGTCTGCGTTAATTGTTAAGAAGGGGGAGATTGCTATTATTGTTCTAGGGTGAATTCTCTCTTCCCACAATTGTCAAGTTATATTTTATCATTTTTACCACTTTTCTTATCCCTCTTATCCCTTTGTGTACATATTTACTTTTTTTACTACTATATCTCTATCTTATTTAATTTTTATCAAAGTTATTTTCCTTTTTTGAGCACTTTAACTGTGTTAATTTATTATTATTTTTCTTTTTCTCACCTTATTTCAAATTTATTTCCATTTTTCATCATATATACGAAGGAATTTGTATTTTTCCTGCCATTTTGCTGTTTCCTTGACAGCGGTCGCCATTTTGATATTTTACTGAAAGACCAAAACTCGTATCTACACATACTAAGTAACCTTCCTGTCAAATTTCAGTCATTTTGGAGCAATTTGAAAATTTGCCGTCATTTTCTGTTCCCATAGCAACGGTTGTCATTTTGATGTTTTTAAAACCAAAGTTTGTTTCTACACATGCTCAGTAACATTCCTGTCAAATTTCATTCTATTCTGAACATTTTTAATTTTTTCCCGCCATTTTAATGGTTTAATCACGTGACAGCGTTCCTCACTAACCTTAAGGAATAGCTTCAAAGTTAATGGGATATGTTCCAAATACCAAAAATGCAACATTTCTAGCAATTTCGCCTACCAGGAAATATGTATTGTAAGATCCGTACAAGGGTAGCGTACCTATCTAAAGGTATGGTAAATGGGATTAAGTGTATAATTTTACTCGAGCTGACGACCAAAGAGCCACTTTTGTGAAGGTTGAAGTCAAATGTTAGACAAGAAAATATTTTTGAACCATTCCATGCAATTACGTCTTCCCATTTGCTTTAGTCTGGTATGTCAAAAAGGTGCCTCAGGACACTGCCATGATTCATTTCAAAGCAATTTTCCTTTCACTATTACAAATGGAGATAAACGTACCCAAGATTGATTAATTGTAACACTTTCGTGACAATAACTTGTTCTTCCTGTTACCCTCTTCTTCGGCAAGTACATTTAGGGGATTATGTTCTAACATAAGGTTCTTTTCATCCATATTCAAAGTACGTGAAAACCGAAGTTGACTTGGGCTGTTTGTCAATTGGATATGGCCTGCGAAGCAGTTCTGTTCGACGGGTGTAATCCAGGTCTTGAATTCCTTAGTTTCTGTATTTTCGTATTTCGGCGAATTACCAGTTCTGGTTTAACATTTCCTTCTTGAAGGAATATTTTGCAGCATGGGGCTACTTTCTGGGTCACATTTTTCCAAATCTTTATCAACTGCCTTTTTTAACCATTTTATTTTTGACTTGTTTCAGAATTACAGTAAGTCTTCTTCTGTATGTGGATCAGCGATGTCACCCCTCACGGGTATACTTTTAGAAAAATCGTATACTATTCTTTGTACAAAAAATTACGAAATTTTACCGAATTTTCTGCCTTTTGTATTGATTTTATAGTAAATTATTTTATAAATATCTGCCAACTTTACTTTCATGATCTGAAAACCAAACTCACGTATTGAAATACCATTTTTATTTTGTTATCTGTGTGCACTATTTTTATTTGATTAACTTTATAATATTTTTTTTAATGTGTAAATTATCTCTCTAACTAAAGTAAGCACTCACAAGCGGTTATTATATTCTTATAGTGTCTATGCTGTTGCTGTTGTATTCATATGTGTAAAATCTGTTTTCCGGTATATTTTTAATCTTATCTTTTCGTTTCAAATTTCTCTCTGGCTTAATTTGACATTTGTTTACAAGATTATTAAAGTTAAGGATATGTCCAAAAGTCTACACATAATTATAGCTATACATTCTTAATTTATGTCACTTTCTTCGGTATTTTGTCATTGAAAAAAAAGGAGATGCCATTGTCGAAAGGGAAGCTCAATGTTATGCCTTGGAAAGGGTTTTATAACTTACGCATTCCAAAATTGATAAAGAAATTAATCAAATAAGAAAGTAAAATAGTCAAAAATATACACAATTCAGGATCGTCTTAGAACATCGCGATTTAACATGCTCATCCAAAAACATGGTGACTTCAAGATGAAGAACTACAATAAAAGCGTTGTTCCTTTACTTGTTTTTACCATGTACTGGTAGAGACTTTGTCTCATGTGCATTTACTCCATATCCTTTCATTCACCATAGATTGAGGAAAAGTGGTTGTCTCATAGTTTCAGATAGTTGTTGTATCACTGAATACATGCATAGTTTTCTGCATTGATGTTTTTTTTCGAATTGTGCAGAACCCTCCTACGTACCTTACCGAAGAGCTGAATATCCTGGATACTTTCGACCAGAAATCTTCTCTTAAGACTTTATTATGTATGTATCAGCGTACTTACATTGCTAATGATAATGCTAGACCAAACCCATAGGTACAAAGTAACATAATCGTTAGGCTAGGCTTTCTATATCCTCTCATTGTTTTAGTTATTCATTGCTAATGTTGTTGTAACCCTCAACACAATTCAGTCTAAAGTTGAACACTACTCTCAGACAGTTCTTGTTTCAATGAGAAGAAAAATTGGTCCAAGTTTTGCTTGTTTTTTTTTTTAGAACAGGAACTGAGGTGTTTCATAGACTGTTTCCTCTTACAATCTATCACGGTCCTTACACACTGTCTGGTTGAAATAGTTCCTTGCCAAAAAAGAACTCATTTTATCGGATCTTGTTGCACGAGTGCTAAAAAACAGTCGATATTGTGTTGTTGAGAAAGTTAATGATTTGATATATTTTTGTCTTACAGAAATTTTTTACGTTTCGAAGTAAAAGAATGTCTTTTATTCTGTTATGTTTTCCTTTTATTAACCCCAAAGTAGAAGGCAATTGTCATTTGGGCATCATGACTTTTTTTTATCCCTGTTTTATATTTTAACTGTATATGGTGAATGAAAGGATATGGGGTAAATGCACATGAGACAAAGTCTCTACAAATACATGGTAAAAAACAAGCAAAGGAACAACGCTTTTATTGTTGTTTTTCATCTTGAAGTCGAATGTAATAATTTAACATTAAAGTTATAAAGAAAGCACACACTTCCGTGAAATTAAATACACTCAAACTTGGCGAGAGAGGAATATTCGCGAAAAAAAGTTGCCGCGAATATAAGTACAATTACAGTAAACTGGCAAAGTGCTCTTACAATCACTGTCATCCTTTGCCCGACAAAAGCCCTAGTGTCTTAAGCTAGTGGACGATTACAACATATAGACAAACACAGGGCACTCATCAAGTCGAATGAAGAAAACTTGGCGTTATAAAATAGTGAGATGTGAGCACTTAAAACAGGTGGTCAGAATTACATTTCTAAATTACAAAAATAAATGCCAAAATTTGAAAGTATGAATAGTATATCCATATGAGAAATTCTCTCACGCATAACTGAAATATATAGAGAGCATACATCTCTCTCACGGGGAATCTTTTTCCGGACTCCATATGTATTTATTAGCTTTATCTTTTAATTGTTTCTTAATATTACTTTTTTATTGTGTGCATATATGACTCTTAAATTTGACTGTATTACACAGAATGGTCAACTCGAACAAACAATATAAAGCAGGGGGAAGTCATGAATAAACAACATACCTATCTCCGAAAAACGCCAGACACTGCAAAACCATACAGCACAACCTAACAACAATATAAAGCAGGGGGAGTCATGAATAAACAACATACCTATCTCAGAAAAACGCCAGACACTACAAAACCATACAGCACAACCTAACAACAATATAAAGCAGGGGGAAGCCATGAATAAACAATATACCTATCTCAGAAAAACGCCAGACACATGTCAGTTAACTGCTAGTAGTCTCTTGTGATTTCATGTTTATTTCCCTATATTTAGTTCTTTCAGTTCCATTTTTCACAATTGACTCAGTCCTGTTGCCAACTGAATTTTACTGTTGTTACGATTGTTTTTTTTTGATTTATCACAAAACTAGTTTAACCCCGCCGCAGCAGGTTTGCGCCTGTCCTAAGTCAGAAAATTTATTAAGCCTTTGTGTGTCTTGTCTTTTTTCTAGTTAGTTTACTTTATGTCTATAGGAGTCTAGGATGATGTTTATGTCGCTGAACTTGATTACTTTTTATTCAGGGGCCGACTCCGACCTACCGTTAGGTGTGGGGTTTTCTAACCGTTCATTGAAGATCTTATGGTGGCTTTGAGTTGTTATTACTCCCCTTTGGGTCGTTGTCTCTTTGACACATTCCCCGTTTCCCTTCTTTTTTCTATCTCAGAAAAACGCCAGACACTACAAAACCATACAGCACAACCTAACAACAATATAAAGCAGAGGGAAGTCATGAATAAACAACATACCTATCTCCGAAAAACGCCATACACTACAAAACCATACAGCACAACCTAACAACAATATATAGCAGGGGGAAGTCATGAATAAACAACATACCTATCTCAGAAAAACGCCGGACACTGCAAAACCATACAGCACAACCTAACAACAATATAAAGCAGGGGAAAGTCATGAATAAACAACATACCTATCTCCGAAAAACACCGGACACTGCAAAACCATACAGCACAACCTAACAACAATATAAAGCAGGGGGAAGTCATGAATAAACAACATACCTATCTCAGAAAAACGCCGGACACTACAAAACCATACAGCACAACCTAACATCTAAGAAAGCCATAGCTTGAAAAAAATAAAACAAATACGAAAAAAGAAACACCACAAGCTAGAAGAAAATTGTAAATATAAAACACTTCAATTAACTAGCTACCGAACTTACTGTAGATATAGTTTCTGCATATCGCCATACTGATGAAATCTATACTTTTGGAAGACCATAAACTCAAAGTTGTTTAAAAAGTGACAAACTCTTCACAATGTTTCAGAAATGAAACAAAGTCTTTTCATACATTTCAAAATATTCAACAAAGATTTTACAGAATTCGAAACGTTATCTTGAACCTTTCAGAATACAAATTAGTCGTCAAAGACATGTAGTTTAATATGCTTTGTGTATCAGCAGGTACTGCCGTTTCAGTGATTCTTAGCTTTCATATGAGTGAACAAAACTGATATAGAGCTATTTGTAGTTGATCAAAATTTGTCAAATGCATAACTATTATCTCAAATACCGGCGCAGTTAAGAATTGTCCGACAGAATTCGCCAATGACTTGATAAACTCTTTGTTTCCAATCGTCCAACAGAGTTGAAAATTGGATATAGCGTTTCGCCCGTTTGTCCTGCAAAAAATTTTTAAAGTCTATGTATCTTTTGAACAGCATTTGTAAAATAGATGAGCTTGTATTCACAGATGCATATTTGATGGTTCTTGATTTTGGTATAAAAATTAGATTACTCTGACCTATATTTCAGGCATGAGTGTCTCAAGTTAAAGTAAGTTTTTGTTAACGTCAAGACTTGAGATACTACAGTAGGAAGGAGACTAATATTGTGTCAGTGATTGCATCTTGGATAGTCATTAAGTTCCTGGTAAAAAATTACGTCACTTGACCTTCATTTCGTGCATAGGTGACTGTGGTTAAAGTTTATGTTGAAGTTCAGATCTGAGATACTGGAACAGGCAGGATAACATATTGTCATTGAAAGGGTCTTGAATAGTCAATTTGACGAGCATTTCATGCACGGAGTGACTCCAGTTTATGTTTTTGAAAGTCCAGGGATCTATTCAACTTCTGATCAAAATTTGTTGCTAAACTTTTTTTAATTATTGCATTATGAATTAGTGATTGTGACTCCATCTAAAAAAGCACTTATCTATTCAATTTAAAAAAAAAAACTAAAACAATTGCTGTCATTGCCAGAAATTGTAGGTGACCTTGCAGTAAATATAGCGTAGGTACTGGATAAATAACAAAATATCGACGTTACTGTAAATTTTGTTTCTTCGACAACTATTACCAATTGGAATGTTACCAATTCAAGAACAGATTGACATTACAATATTATCCCTTTTTTAACAGATTAACATCAAAATATTATTAAACAAGATAAAAACTCCATAGAATGGCAGGCAGCAGAGAGACAATTTTGCAACTTGAGAAGAATTTTTCTAAAAATAATTTTAGCTGACCCAATATAGTACTTATGTAATCAAACCAAGTATCCTTCAGAGAAGGGAATTTCTACAAAAGTCCAATTACACTGGACTACATTGATACCTGAACAAGCCAAGATGTATTCTTGTTTGAAATACTTATCTTTGAATTATACTCCTGGAAAATATCATCCAATGGACAATATTAACACTGAAGGTGAGACAAATTTAGAACTTTCTTTGTGTAGGGGACGACAATGCCATGTCTTTGTACTTCGATTTTTGTGGATACCACTCCTTTGTTCCTTCGGTATTCTACTGCCGTTATTTGTTTGTTTTTTTTTGGGGGGGGGTTGTTGTAAAAAAATAATTTACTCTTGATGCCATTGAAAATAAATATTCTGGTTGTACTTGTAATGAAATAAATATTTATTTTAATTTTGTCTCGAATGCGAATTTCAGGAGAAAATGCAAACAAATAATTTGATGTAACATTTTGCGAAAAAAAAAAAACAAAAAAAAACCTAAGTTACTGTGAATTTTGATTCTGCATATACGCATTTCGACAACTTATGTCTCTACAGTGCAGATAAAATCTGAACGTTTGGAAGACCATCAACTAATCGAAATGTCAGTTTTCAATTAAAAAAATATCAGCAAAATGAACTTAGAAATGTGCCTTTTTTATCTTTTTGAAAGGCGCTATTTAAAACTGGCCTGAAAATTGGCAAGAGCAGATGCACGATCAGCGTCCATTGGAATATTATTTTAGAAACTATTATTATGATTTTTCTTTTTGCAAAGGGGGGGGGACTATAGAAATATTTTGGAGGCAACACTAAGTATTCTTGAACACTCATTTATCATCGTAAATCAATTTGTAACGTGCATGTAGTTAGAAAAGCACTTTCAAACGAATATACCATTTCAATTTTCGGTATATATTTTATATTTATGTTGGCTTTTCTAAGTGGTAATAATAATTTCAAGAATTTAGTTAATTACTTGATGACCGAATTTATAGAAGGCACATACTTTTGATCTTTAATAATTATTCATGTGAAAGGGAAATAATACTCAGTCAAAATCATGTAAAGTTGGTGATTGATTTCCTTAATGCTTAGTAATACGAGTGACACAAAAAGAAAAACTAACCTAAGGTACTGTTTTGTCAACTTTGAAGATTATCGATGTAGTGTTAACTGCGAACATTTTCATAATAAAGCAACGACAAAACATAATTTCAATGTCCGAGAATCGTAGTTTAAACAACGATTTTATTGGACCTTTCAATCAAAATTGACACCCACGGAATTCAGATAGTGCATTGCAATGTGCCTCATTTGTATTTAACTAATTTGTAAGTGTATAAGGAAGCATACTTTACATGGAACCTACTTTGTCTGAGACATGTAGGGAGTGTAGTTTTGCTTACAAATGTATCAGTTTTTCTTTAAAAAATTAGTACCTTACTATAACTTTTATTCGTTTGCTCTCACTATCCCCCATGTTTTTTTCAAATTAGTATTATGACATGTTATTTCTTTTTGTATATATTTTCTAATTATTATTGTATGTTATTTGTATGCTAATGTTGCGCCATTGGCGCCTTAGTTTAGCTAATAAAATCTTGAATCTTGAATCATATTGAAGTCACCCTTGAAGTCACCATGAGGCCCTCAACGACGAACTTTGCTCATATCTAATAGTGAGAATTAATTCTATCATCTTGGTGATTTTCAGATCTTCTGTGGTAAAATACATTTGATCACGGTCTTTAATTGGAAATAATCATGGGTCAAACGTTGATAATTTTTTTTGATGACCTTGTACACTCACAGTGGAAAAGTATGATAATTATTTCAACTACTAAAGTATTCTACTACTCTGCTGTCTTGAACTTACTATGAGATATGAACAAAGCTAATTGTTGAAGGCCTTATGGCGACTTCAAGATGAAGATCAACAATAAAAGCTTTGTTCCATATCGCTTGGTTCTATCATGTATTTGTGGAGACTTTGTCTCATGTACATTTATTCTATATCCTTTCATTGTTTTTTTGTATACTTTACATCCTAGTTATTTGATAGATCGCGGTAATTGGCACCTGTTGGTTTTTATAGATGATTACAGTTGGCTACGCGTCATTTGAGAGTAAAATACATAATTTGTATCGAGTAGACTTTGATGATACAAAAATTATGTCATTGAATCTACCTACCAGTTTGTTTATCATTATATGCTATCAAATGCTGTCATTGTCATTACCAAAAGTTTATTAAATTATAATCTCAGAAAACAGAAAACGTAAAGATCATCAACAAGGGCTTTGGATCTATGGATCAACGGAAAACACACATGGATGTGGCGTTGCTCAGCAATTAGCAATGAATTCCGCTCAAACCGGCGCTAGGGGTCGCCTTGAACTTGCTATGAGGTATGCTCATTGTTGAGGGCCTCATGGTAACTTCAAGATGAAGAACAACAATAAAAGCGTTGTTCCATTGCTTGGTTTTACCATGTTTTTGTAGAGATTTTTTTCTAAATTGTATTTACTCCATATCCCTTCATTGCTAATTTATAGTTACAATGTCAGAAAACGTAAGGGCAATGACGTACTTTACTACCATTTGAAAGCAAATAAGAGAGAAATCGATCAGGAAAAGACACTGGGTTAGAATCTATGCGATGGAAAGAAATAATTGTAGAACAATTAATTATTCTTCATATTCATTAAAGTTTAAAATAGAAAATTATAAGGGATGTCAATAAGTACTGGAGTATCGCTTCTCAAGTACTTAAGTTTTTTTCATATACGTAATAATCATATGAAATGGCACATCAACATTACATAAGTGAAATGTAGATACATTAACTAATCTTTATCACCGTTTTGATTAAAGTTATGACACCCCCGAAATATGCCTTTTTTACATTTTCATTTAACTATGAAAGAATAAGGAGAAATCTCATTTCTTATTACAAAATTAAGAAAAGATCTATTTAGACAAATAATGTTATGTTGAAGCCATGACGATCCCTTGAAGTAGCTTGTAAGTTACTTTACAACAAAAATAAATTGTTTTCTTTCTACTATTTGTATTGATTTGTAAACAACTGATTGTATTGGCGTTGATCAAAAACAAAATGCTATGGTTTAAAATGCACTGGAGACGAATTTTAATTATTATAGTTATTGAGAACCGAACCGTCAATCTAAAATGAATAAGTCAAGGACAATGGCAACGTAAAAAAAACAAGCAAAGAAACAAAGACATTACATGACTACGGCACATAAAGGAAAAATACAAAAAACACACACACATACAAAGATGAATAACACGGACCCAATAAAAATCATGGTTGAGATTAGGTGTAGCGGTAGAGTAAGCATCTCCTGCTTTTTATAAGACACTCGTCATGTTAAACATGTCAAATCCGGTAGAGAAAACAATTAAACATTTACAGGGAAAGATCTGTTGTCATCTGGGACAAAGATATCCCATAGCGATTCACAAGATGGCAATGTCGACAGCTTCTGTAGTGAGGACTGCAAGTTGTAGGTAACATGCCCTTGTTTAAGTAACCTATTTGTAAGTAACCGGGCTCTTTCAATGAAGTCACTGTATCGACCACAGGCCCTTGAGTAGCGAATGAACTTGGAGAATGTTGACTCAGATCTGTTGACCCATTTCAGCACGAAATAGTAGTACAATAAAAGCGTAGTTTTTGCCTTGAAAGAGTAGTTTTGCTATGTGTATATAAAAGAGAGACCCAGACGCAACGTACTTGCATTTTTCGGACCCTACACAAGTGTGTTGAGGTGGATTTTGGTTAATTGTATAATAAAATATATCACTCTTTGAAGTGCATTTATTTATTGATGTCGAGGGAACAATGTTTCAATTGCCACTGGAAAATGGGTAGGGGCAGGAAATTTAGCCTTCTGAACGAACCCCCAGGGAGTCTGCTCTTAACGAGAAAAATAGTACGACGTATAGCGTTTTTCCTATAATGACGGATTGGTTTTATCTGTACCGTGACTAGTAAAAGTTAATCATGTCAAAAGAAAGAAATAAAGGTGGAAGGGAGGAGTTTTGATTTGAACTGGAAAAATTGGTGAAATGGGTAGGGACTGGAAATTTAGCTTTCTCTGCAACCGCTAATAAGCGACTCTGCTATAATGAGAAATATAGAAGGATTCTTCGTGCATAGGACGTGGTGTTTCTCCACACAGTTTTGCTAAAATGGTTTGCGGTCAGTCTTTCCTTATTATGATCCAACTACCCCGCATAGACAAGGCATTCCTTTTACCACCAGATGGGGGCGCGTCCGGCAGATCTGCAACGGGACCCCTGAAAATGATTCACTTGCCTTGAAGTACATTTGTCTTCGTGGTTTAAAATCCGCTTCATCAGATGGAATTTTTGATTAAGAAAACAAATTAATCTTTTCAAAATACTATAAATAAAACAAGAAAGAAATCATTGGGGAAGGACAACTTGGACAAGTTTTGATTGTAACTCAGAAATGGGTAGGGACGGGAAATTAATCCTTCTAACGACTCCCAGAGTCTGCTCTTCTACGAAAAATATACCGCATACGGAGTGATGTTCCTTTACACATTTTGTTTACTACAATGGTTCGCGGTCAGGCTTTCCGTATAATGACATAACTACCCAGCATACACAAGGCATTCCCATTTCCAGCACTTGAGCACATGCCCGCCTGCTCAAGGAGCCCTTCTGAATTGATGCATCAGATGGCGCTTGCAATGAAAACAAGTTACAGTCTTGGATAATGTGGTCTGATAAATTTTATGCCTGTCGTTAGCAATTATTTCATTACTTGCAATCAATTTGCATACTCTTTATGAAATAAAGGCGCATTACCGCCAGGTATGTACATGATGGTATCACCTGGACGCTTCTGATATCATTATCGATTCCCTCTACTTAGCTGCCGGGCGCTTCCCCAGGTGGTGTAGGGAATACCTTGTCTATGCGGGGTAATCATGTCACAATACGGAAAGAATGATCCCGAACCACTGAAGAGAAACAGTGTGGAGAAGCACAACGCCCCATGCAGTATCAATATTCCTTCTGTATTCCTCATACAAGAACAGACTCATTGGGGTCGTAAAGAATGGTGAATGAAGGATATGGAGTAAATGCACATGAGACAAAGTCTCTACAAATACATTGTAAAAAAGGAACAAGAAGTATAAATTTCCTCCCCCTACCCTTTCTCTCGTTTTTCAGTGGCGATCAAATCTCGTTTTCCCAGTCACCAATATATCTTTGTTCTTTTTCTAACAATTTTTTTTTTACTTGTCCTGATATAGCTGACATATTGCTCGCTGAACGTAAAACTAAACTAGTCAATCAATCAATCTTATAGGGGCACTACGGTTGCCTGTTGCAAAGCATCATCGAGACCCATGCAAATGTTTCGAGGTTCTGTAGAGGGTTCCTTCACATCTATTGAACAATCAAGAAAGGTTACGAAACCGGATTTGAGATAAATCGGATGAACAAAGTCGCCAAAGCGAGGTTTTTTAGTGATAAAATATAATCAATATAACGGAAACTAAAACTGAATGATTGGGCTAGTTTTTATACGCCCGTCTTTGACGCAAGGTATTATGGTATACCGGTGTCCGTCCGTGCGTCCGTTCACACGTCGTACTCTAACTGGAGAACGCTTGAACCATTTTTCTTGAAACATTGCAGTATTGTTCGGTATGACAAAAGAATGCTCCCTTTCGTTTTTCTTTGTCGGAAGAATTTCCGTTTCAGTTTTATTGGACTTTGAATACCCCCGAAAATGCATGGAAAATGCATTTCTGTCCATATATACATTGTGCTATAACTTGAGAGCGCTTCGATAATTTTTCTTGAAACTTTGTAGAAATGTTGAATAGCACAGAAAACAACTCCCATTTGTCATTCGTTTTTTTTTCTACTAAGAGTTATGGAACTTTGAATTTTCTGAAAATTATTGAATTTAGTCTTTATATTGAAAACATTGATATTCGTTTATTTTATGAAATTACTACCCCTAATCCAAAAATATTTTTATTACTCAAGATCAGACAAATTGATCGATACATATCAGAAGTCCTCAGGGATGGTGCCCTGTCCCGTTCCCATCATTAAAGAAAGATATATTACCTTGAAAACGCTTGACATCCCTATTCCTAAACCATATATATTTTGATTATTTATGACAAGAGGAATTGATTGACATATACTAGAAACCCCCTTGGTTAGTGCCACATCCCTTCCATTTCAAGATTGATATATTTTATGAAAACGGTTGAGATCCCCATCCCCAAGCCATATATATTTCGATAATACAACACGATGAATTGATTTCACATACCAGAAATCCCTTGCGGGGGTACCCCACCCCCCTCATTTAAAGAATGATATATTATCTTGGAAATGGTTGAGATATGTATTTACATTATTAATTGTAAAATGAATCAATTAACGACTACTAGAGGCCCCATGGATGTTGCCAGTCTCTGAGATCCCGACCCTAAACCATATATATTTTTATAACTCATTATAAGATGATTTAAGGGTTAGAAATAACACGTACCATGCATTTTAATTGGTTAAGTCTAAGGGTTAGAAAATGACTTCCAAACAGCCTCCAACCAAACAGAGCTTTCCACTCTTTATTTAAGCTGGCAGTGTGACGGGTGCCATTGGATGGAGCAGATCATGCTTACCCTTCCGGAGCACCTGATGATTCTTCAGTTTTTATTGGGGTTCACACTGCTAGTGCATTAGTTTTGTGGCGTTCTTGTTCTTTTTTGTTTATTTGTTTTGTTTTTGTCATACTGTCTCAATTCGTGTTGCTGTGAATTGCCGTATTTTTGGATTTATGATTTTAGAATTTCCCCTTTCCTCGTTCTTGCTTCGGTATTCGTCTGCCGATGTATTAATACATACCAGAAATCCTCTACATTTTAAGAATGATAAATTACTTTGGGAACATTTGAGATTCTCACTGGTAGGCATATATATGTCTCTAGTCCTCATTCTTGTTATATGTCTCGCCTCTTTCATCCAGGTCAGATCAGATGGAGTTTTTAGTATCAAGAATCAGTTTGCTTTGAAGTGGGGAAGGGTGTACCAAGCACTCTTGGTGCAGCTTTTTATTTATTTTATTTTGAAGAAATCCCTCGACGAATTCAGCTTCATAAGAGTGGGGGAACAGATTTGCTATAAGAGTTGCACAGTTTGTGCCCATTTGAGTTCCGAGTATTACAGAGAATACAGAGTATTTTTCTACATATAATGCAATTATTTGTGTTATGTTTTATCGAGGTTTTTATAAAACTTCTACCGAGCGAGTAGTCGTGAATCAAAAAACTTTCCAAGTACCTCAGTATTGTATCTTGTTCGAGTAGACATCTTAAAAAATAATGGATTTTTCAACTAAGTAAACTGACTCAAAATGATTTTTACTGGTAACATACAATGATTCCCTGTGTTCAGTACTATTTGATAACAAACGTTTACGTGTGCTGATAAATGATTAAGTTTAGAAATCAATTTCCGTTTTGGTAACATATATTAGGTTAATGGCGAAGAATTAGCAGCAAAATGTTTATGCTATCCGTCCATTTGTCGAAAACGATAAGAAGAATGGTTTTACTTACTCAGAATTAAACAGTGTTCGACCAGATATTTTGTCTTAAGTTTTATACTATGAAACGGGGGAAAACATTTACTGAAAAACATATAAATCCGAAGAGTTGTTCAATTTTATTATTATTCCCTCTATGTAAATATCAAGAGTAGACTTCGAAGGAAAAGAAAAACTAGAGAAAGAGAGAGAGAAAATGCCCCCGCATTATCTCGTGTTTTTCCTTGTGTGTTTATATTCAAGTTTTGGATAATATTTAGCTACTTTGTTTGTGTCTGTAAGACTCATTTGATGCCCCAACAGTTGCATATAGAAATATGGACACCTGCTTTCAAGGCACGTGATAAACACATTTCAAGAACTTTAACTTGCATATCTCATGCAGCCTATTGATATTACCAATCAGGTGTTACCGAAATCGACTTTTCAAATGCACACCTTTCAACGAACGAGGGTAAAACAATATGCCCCCGACATTTCGTCACGGGGTTCAATGTGTTGCTTGCTGAGACCATTTTACATATTGTGGTAATGACCGGATAAGATGACAGTTCGTAAAATGTAATACAGAGCATAACTTTTTTTCCTTTTATCGTATCTTTAAATATTAAAACTTCTGAAGGTTGTATAGAAGCCCAGCATACCAAAGCATAACCCCTTTCCTTTTATCGTTTCTTTAAATATTAAAACTACTGAAGGTTGTATAGAAGTCCTTTAGAAGAACGTTACTTATTCCATAAGTCACCGTGTTAGGTCGATAATAGTAATGAGCTGTTTGTACATAATTTCTGATACATTGACTTGTAAATCATCAAAATCTCATTTATTGTTTTCTTTAAAATAGCATGAAGTACATGAAAATGTTTGCAGCCAATCACTTTCAGATCATTTTTATACGATTTTCTGAGAGAAAAGCCTTTAAAAAACATTTTTAATATCCCTTAAAGCATTGTTAAGTATGTTAAAAAGTGCACGTTTTATCGTATTTTTTCTTAAGTAACGTGAAATACACTATTACCTTCTTTCCTGCAAATTTAATATTTCAAAACAGGTATGTACATGTAAATGATGCTTCATGTAATGTTGTGAAAGGCGAAAGCTTTCATGGATACATCAGTTTTAAAGCAGAATTTATCAATGAACATTAAAGTTTTACCTGAAGTCTAAGAGAACTTGTTTTTTGTTCCACCGAAATCTCTTTGTGAAACCCACTATAATACGATGTAAAATGGCTTATTTGATTATTGTACTAATCAACAAAGATTAGATTTCGATGAAAAAAAAGTTTTAATTAAAGCGACAATGACGCCGAATTATTAATACTTTTTCAATGCTAATTATAAGATGTCAACCCGATGAATGTACTTGAGAAAACATTTTATAAACTAAAGCGGAGTAACAGTCGTCCACGCACTCCCTGTTCGAAAAAAAAACCATAGACACTGGGCGTAATTTTCTCAACATTTTTAAAATAAAATTATTGATAGTTACTACTTTTGTTAAAATAAATTCAAGAATATATGGTCGTTGGGTACAATTAAAAAAAGAAAAAAAAACTTCAACAAAGAGCAAACACTCCTACTTCAAGTCGGCCCAGCATCGAGCGGAATTCACTTGCTAAATGTTGAACATTGCCACATCCATATATTTTTAATTTTTGGTCATGAATGCGATATGCTATGCTTGTTGACGATACCGCATCCCTGACAAAATTTACATGGATGTAGCGATGTTGAACTAACTATGACGTAAGAGTGTTTGCTCTTTGTTGAATGCCTCATTGTGACTTCATGATGATAAAGAAAAACAATTAAATCGCTGTTCCATTTGCCTAATCTTATCATTAACAATGAAGGGATATGGAGTAAATGCAAATGAGACAAAGTCTCTACAAATACATGGTAATACTAAGCAATGGAACAACGCTTTTGTTGTTGTTCTTCATCTTGAATTCACAATGAGGCCTTGTATTACCATGTATTTATAGGGATTTTGTCCCATGTACATTTACTCCATATCCCTTAATTGTTCGTCAACCAACACAACATATCAGGCAAAGTACTCTTACAAATACCGTGATCCTGTTACCCGACAAAGGGACCAATATAGAATACAACATCAAAACGATCAAGGACACTCATCGAGTTTATGGTAGGAAAATATGGCAAGTAAAATCGGGAGAGGTGAGCAATATTTAATACAGATGGCCAGAAAAAAGGTTTAATTTCTGGCCAGGAAAAAGTCATTTTTTACAAAACAAGAAAACAAAATGGTAAATTTTGATTGTGCATTCATATGAGAAATTCTCACATTGAAGTCTGAATATTCGTACGTTACGTTTCATGGGCAAAGTTTTTTGTTTATCAAATGTTTCATACAAACAATTTCAGTTAAATCCAGTGCATTTATTGGGTTTGACACTAAAACATGCTGTTTGCAAAATTACTCATATGAAGAGCTAGTTATTTGGCGTCTTCATGGCTTCACTTTAAAAATATTTTTGATAGTTTAACAAGTACGGAGAAATGACTTGTTGCGCTGATCAGACACTTGGATTGTATACAGTTTGTAGAACCTTGTTTTTTATAAACATATTACAGTTTTCCCTAACGAAGATCGACAGGGTAATTATTGTTAATTCTTTTAAGAGATTAACTCGTTTGAAGTTATAAAGAGCAATGGACACTTAACTTGTCCTAAAAAGAAAGTTGTGAAAGCAAAGGGTTTAGACAATTATTATGTTATGTACATAACGTTTATTTCGGTAACAGAAGGTGCTTTTGTCAAAAAGCTGAAATATTAAGTCTTAGGATAACTTAAATAAGTTCACGTTCTATTGTCAGAACTTCTTTAAATGTTAAAAGGAATAAATGAACTCCATTTACAACATAGAAAAATAATCATCTTATTGTAGTTATTACTTTCCAATTTTGTAATATTGACAGTACATAGACTTCCATCTCTGTTTGTCTGTTGCCATCGCTTGTATCATGCCCCAGCTGCATCTGCAATCTGACATCTCTTTTCTCTAATTTCTGTCCTGTTTTCATGTTTCCTGAGCGGTTGGAGAAATATGTTTCTCTAATTTCAGTCCTGTTTTCACGTTTCTTGAACAGTTGGAGAAATACTGTTNTCCTCTCTAGAGAGAATGTTGTTCTCGGCAAGTGATTGGATGAAATTCAATTATGACGTCAAATTTGTTTGCCGTTTTGCTACTTTACCATTGTGACGTCATGAAAAAAGGCGACCATGCCTGATGACGTCACGCTCAAAGGACATATTTATTTCGGATCATCAGAAAAGGAGGGTCATGTTTTTGTCCAAAATCTCCTTGAAATCATTAGAGAAATAAAATCCACAACCGGATCTCGTGAGAAACAACATTTCTACACTCTCGATAGTTAAATTTTCAAATATTTTAAACGCTCGGCAAGCCTCGCGTTTAAAAAATTGAAAATTTAACTATCTCTAGTGTAGAAATGTCGTTTCTCACTCGATGCTGTTGTGGATTCTATATTTCTCCTCTCTAGAGAGAATGTTGTTCTCGGCAAGTGATTGGATGAAATTCAATTATGACGTCAAATATGTTTGCCGTTTTCCGACTTTGCCATTGTGACGTCATGAAAAAAGGCGACCATGCTGATGACGTCACTTCCAAAGAACATTTCATATCATCAGAAAAGGGGGGTCATGTTTTTGTCAAAAATCTCCTTGAAATCATTAGAGAAATAAAATCCACAACCGGATCTCGTGAGAAACATCATTTCTACACTCTCGATAGTTAAATTTACAAATATTTTAAACGCTCGGCAAGCCTCGCGTTTAAAATATTTGAAAATTGTAGAAATGTCGTTTCTCACTCGATGCGATTGTGGATTCTATATTTCTCCAACTGACCTAAGCTTACGATCCAAAGACAAAATAAATAAATTGTCTTGACACATTTTTTTAAATTCCACATTTAATACAGAAGTTTTCTGAATATGCGCATTTCGACAACTTATTTCTCATCAGTGCAGATAAAATCTAAACATTTGGAAGACCATTAACTCAAAGATGTTTAAAAAGAAAAAGAACAAATAATTAATATGATCTAAATATAAAGCCAATATCAGTGGAGGACAGAATTTTGGACGACGGAGATATTGCTCACCCTCGCTTTTACGGAAATATTGTTAAAAAATGTCAAAAACTGATAAAAAATCCAGAATAACTGGGACGTAACTTACATTCTTTACGTAATAGGGGATATTGGCAGGATATTCTTCATGATTCCGTTCAGGATATTCTTCATGGTTCCGTTAAACTGGCTTTGGGATCGAATGACCTGAAGATTTTACAGATATACTGGCCTCTACTAATAATGCCGATATCTACTGAAATCCATGATGATTCTTTACCAAACCCTTCGGGAAGTTTAGAATTTAATTTTTCTTCGTAGTGTGACAGCAGCAGATTATGCGACTTGAGCTAGCCGACAGTTAAGCGGCGAGCACTCCTTGACCCATATTTCTAAATTACGTTTTGTCTTATTCTCTCTTTCTCAAGATTGTGGTCTTGGAGTTAGTAGTCTACCTGTATTTGGTTTTATGTGTATGTTTATAATATTATAGGGAAACGGGAAAGAGGACGGGGAGGTTTGGGTACCCATTAACCGGTTTAGCCCTACCGCTAGCTCTTGCTAGTGCCAGTACAAAGTCCGGCTATCCCGAGTTCCTATCGTTGTCTACGTTTGTCTTTTGTCTTATTATTGTTTTTCTTGTTTTTCCCTAGTAGATTGTGGCATGTGATTGTAATTTTCAACCATTTACAATCATGTGATTACGACCATGTGTTTCCTGTTATCTTTGCTATATGAATTGG
>MJUU01046570.1:6880-27852 GCA_002080025.1 Modiolus philippinarum | reverse complement strand
TTTTTTTTCGTTTTACGATAATTTGAAATTTTCACCAAGATTTATAAAATTTTATGTTAGTCAATAAATATATGTACAAAAGTCAAATTAACGTTGCTGTTGATGGTATTTGTGACAACACATCAAAGAGTGGCAGCTTGCAATCAAATTAAATGACTTATCATTTCTTATTTCACTCAATTCTTCCTTGTATTCTGTTTTTAATTTTCATAGCCATGAAAAAAGAGGGAATAACCGGAAACATCTACAATGTCTAAAAATTACAGTTACATGCTACAATTTGCCAGGGCCTGAAAAACACATGAAAAACACCTATGTTTTTATTTATCAGATGTTTCACACTTGAGATTCATTTTCAGTAAAAACGTAAATTTACACTAATCGTATTTGACATTTAAACACGCAGTTGGTAAACGTAGCATTGAAAAAGTTAATTATTTGGCGTCTTTGTGGCTTAATTTAAAAATTAACTAACTTTATTTGTATAATGAGTACGGAGAAGTGACTTGTGGCGCTGATCAGACTTCCAAGTTATAAACTGTTTGCACAACCTGTATTTTTTTCCAGATCACAGTTTTCTTTGATAAATATTGACAGATAATATTATCAACACGCATATGATTTAGTACAACGGACATTTAGTTAGTCTTCAAAGAAACAAGTTATTTATACTTGTAAGAGCATGAAGTCCAGATTTTGTACATTGTTGGAAAATTAAAAAGAGTGAAGAATCAAGTCAAGGGGTAATTGAAGTATTGAATTCTTTTATTCCATTGAATTATTTTTAAAGTGTTTTTTGAAATTAGTTCGTCACCAAGATGTGAGATGAACTTTTTCCCACCCAAAGTCCTTCTTGTTTATTTCTCTGGAATTTGTTTCCAAAACAATAGTAAAGTAATGAAGGGAAAAGTCCCAGGTAGATGCTGATATTGGTGTATCAGTGGTCTCTTTTAGTGTCCAGTTAATTCGGTAGATGAGATGAAGATAATGATTAAATGGAGGATTATTAAAGATAAACATCATCAATGTAACGGAAACTGAAATTAAAAGATATGGATAGAATTTTTTCATTTTCTAAATAATGCCTTGTATGAAACTGATTTTAGACGAATATGAAAACAAATCTGCCAGAAGTGGAACACCAATCCATATTGGTATCCAAATCGTCTATTATAAAATCGACAGAAAAATGGAACAAGCCAACTATGATTTGATTATAAAAATAATGATGGCATGATCATTTATTTTGAAGATTATCAAAAGAACCAATAATATGCAAAGTTAAGAAGTCTGTACCTTAGGTAAGTGTTCATCTCTGTATCATTAGAGAAAATATCTAACATAAATTTAAAGGACATTAATCAATAACAAACAGAGGATAACAATAAACACCTACAATGGCCGAAAACTACAATCACATGCCACAAGCGAACTGCATTCAAATCACGACACTGCAACTACGAATTGACGGTGATAGCTAATGTCTTCTGTAAATGGTAAAAGAAACCCTTAAACACCATAATCACGGGGAATGGTTTTACAAACTTCACACCGCAGTTCTTACTAATGGGATCATAACATTTAAGAGGATATTAATAGTAAACACCTACAATGGCCGAAAACTACAATCACATGCCACAAATTTGTATTCAAATCATGACACTGCAGCTATGAAACTTTATTTGAAGGGAAGGCGTAATATCTTCCCTTCTGAAACCAAATGTATAATTTATTTTCAGGTTGTATTTAAAAAAAAAATTCTTCATTAAGTAATTACCACAATCTTGAAGTAATTATTACCACTTAATAGAGCCAGCATAAACATTAAAATTAGCTAGAAATTGAAAGGTTTTGTTCGTTTAAATGTGTTTTTCAAACTGAAGGCACATTACAAATTCATTGACGATGATAAATTTTGTGTTACCTCCAAAATATTTTTCATAGTCTTGCAGAAAGACTAAAACTATATAATTCTTAAAATAAAACAAGAACTATTTGAATTAAGCAACAATGTTATAAATTGGGAGTCTTCCATGGGAGACGCGTGTCGCCTGCATTAGTGTTGTTGAATTTGAAATAAGATACATCAATTTCGAAGTCGTTAAACAGATAGAAGATGTCCGACAGTCTGAATTCGATATTCGCAACACGGAACCCCTACTTAAGTCGCATACATAAATTTCAAGTGAAAAAATTTTTAAAAATTTATTGACAGTATTAGTTGTAAATATTTTAAATCGGTAAACAGGAAGTAGATGTCCAACGGGACTGGAGTCGGCAAAAGCAGTATAGGACCCCATACTAAAGTCAAACAAAATTAAACCTTGCTGTGGTTTGCATTTGCTTTGAAAAGTGTAGTGAAGATTCCAAATAGAAACATATATACTGAGAGTGACATCAGTAACATACTGCAGGTTTTAATCGACGTTATATTTGTCCAGTTTAGCGAGTTGATATTCTGTCGAAATTTTTTTCCGGTGGTTTCCATCTGCTTTGTATTTTTGCCTCATGGACTTTACCTCTTGACGATTCTGATTTTTGTTATTACCCACATTTCAGCAAACAATTGGTATTCCAATGGACGCTAACTGTGCATCCCTACTTCTGATGTTAAGGACATTTTTTTTTATACAACATCGTCTCAAATGATAGGGAGAAAATGTACATTTCCTAGTTCTTTAAGTTCACAATTATCTTCTTCAAACATGTCATAATTAATACCCTTTCCAAAATTATATTTGGGGCTGCATTTCATTTGCGCACTTTTTGAGATTATGTATGATATCATTTGCGCACTTTTTAATATTTCATTTGCGCATTTGATCATTTTCCTACTTTTTAAACATATAACCAAAAGTTTAAATTAACAAAATTTAATATCTATCAAAATTTTCACTCTGATGATCCGTTTAGGTTAATTTAGTTGGTATTGTGGGGGAGGCTTATGTTTTCATTGGTTATGTAAATTTTCTTTGTTTACCTTTCTTATATATGCTTCTGTTTTATGTCCTTGAAATACTAAACCAACTGCAAACATTGAGTTTATGCCAACTGAAACGAATAGAGGGAATAAATGTCTCCGGTTAGATGGATATGCGTGTAGATATCATCCCAAATTGAAGAAAACCAATGGCATCTCCTGGCGCTGTACAGTGAAGTCATGCAAGGCCAGTGTTAACAGTCATTTGTAATTGTTTCAATAATAGGAAAACGTTCCATGACATTGACGAAAGAAAACTTGAGAGGAAAGTGATACGGACCAACTTAAAAAGGAAGGAAGAAACGGACGTGTCATCAAGGCCAGCCAAACTTATAAGAACTGAACTGCTTCAATCTGACTAAGAACATTTTACATCAGCAGATTTGAAAAGCTTATCTCTTGCTGTATACAGACAAAGACGCAAAAGGTATCCAACGTAACCACGAAACAGACAGGAAATACACGATGCTCTCGATTTGATGTCGATGAAAATTTCCATCTCCCCGCGATGAGCAGGAAACTACGCACAAATGTCCGGCTAACGGAAGGGGTGTAGCTTAAGAAAAAAAAACAGTTTAATATCTTTTAAGAATACTAAATTGGTTTTTGTTAAGCTATATGTGATATATCCTGGTATAGAAATGTGCGCAAATGAAAAAATAAAATGTGCACAAATGAAATAAAAAAATGTGCGCAAATGAAATACAAAAACTGCGCAAATGAAATAAAAATGTGCGCAAATGATATGCAAAAGTGCACAAATGAAATGCACCGATATTTGGAAACCTGATGTAGAACATAATTCCTGTAGGGCTGATATGATGAAGTAAGATAAAAAGTACCATTGTATATATTTTCTAGTACCTCTGATTGAAATTCTGATTGATGGAATGGTTGTTTTTTTTAACTTCGCCAATATTTTAGTTATGTCTTTTGAAGAACTTTTTGGGATATATTGAATATGACATATCGAAAAAAATCAGTACAATATTGCAGCTCTACCAAAAAGCATATTACGTAAAACAAATATCAAGACTAGACTAATTTAAAAGATTTGTTTCTACAACCCCAATAGAGTTTTAAGATTGTAAGCGCACTTTGCTAGTTTATTTAATGTTTGTTGACAATCCTGTATCCATGACCAGAAAAGACAAGGATGTAGCGTTGTTCGACAATTAGTTTTGTCTTCGTTGGTGATGTTTGTGGTATCGATTTGTCCTTGTATGATTACTATATATCCTTTCATAAAATATTACAGAAACTTTCCAAAATTTTTACTTTGGTACTGTTCGAGGGTTAGAGCAGTAACATGTACCATTGCTTTTAATCGGTTTTGTCTACGGGTTAGAAAATGACATTAACCGATCAGCTACCAAACAGATCTGTCAAATCCATAAATGCCTCACTGACTGTGTGACGGGTGCTGCATCTGATGTCACTCTCTGTTTTTTGAGGGTTCATACTGTTAGTGCTTCAGTTTTTTGTGTTTTATATGTAGTGGCTGTGTGTTTTGTGGGCATGTAGTGTCTGTGGTCTTCCGTCTTCTGATGGTGGTCTTGATTTTGCCTTGTCTCTGGACTTTGATTTATGTAATCTTGTGCTTTGTTCCTTCGGTATTCTACTGCCGTTGTTTAGCAAAGAATTCCGCTCAAACCGATGGTAGGGGCCGTCTTGAACTTACTATGAGGTATGAACAAAGCTCATTGATGACTTCAAGATGAAGAACAACAATAAAAGCGTTGTTCCTTTGCTTGTTTTTACCATGTATTTGTAGAGACTTTGTCTCATGTGTATTTACTCCATATCCTTTCATTCACCATTTTAGTAAAATTCTTGTGTCATTAATACTGCAGTTAAACCGAAGGACTAAATGCCGAAGTTACTGAGAATTTAAGTTCTGCATATGCGCTTTTCGACAACTTATGCCTCTTCAGTGCAGATAAAATCTAAACTTTTGGAAGACCATAAACTCAAAGATGTTTAAAAACTGATAGAGAACAAATAACCAATATGATCTAAATGTAAAGCCAAAATCAGCTAAGGACAGAGCTTTGCATGAGGGAGATAATCTTTAGTATTCAACAAATTTACAACAATTTAGATATTGTAAGGTTCCAAATAGTATCGGCTTTCGGGGCCGCACCGAAGTACTGACTACTGGGCTGGTGAATACCCTCAGGAACTAACAGGGGTGACATCGACCCTGTAACGAATATGTTATTTATATCTTTAGTATTGTATTCGAAATGTTCATAACTCCCAGATACAGTTTGTCGTAGCATATCTTAAATCAGAGACATTGAGTCATTAGCAATATATAGATTCTATCATTGAAAAATCTGCCTTCTTGTTATCGAATTCATACTTTGCTTCCTCATCAATTACTTTATTTCTACAGATCCCTACATGACTTGGAATACAAACATTAATGATTTCCGTACCGACCGCCACAAAGGATTTTTACAGTTAACCAAATCTTACCTATTTTCAAAATAACCGAATGTTTTTTTTCGACTTTCTCTTGCCAATAGAGTGAATGTGAATCGGGATAATTAAGAACTTATTCTAGAACACTGATACTACAAATTTCAGTTTTGAATAAATGATTTTGAAAAATAAAATAAAATTACAGAATGAAGGTTTGAGAGTTAAAAAATGGTCCCTTTCTACAACCGTAAGGCTAAATCTTTCTGCATCCTAAGAAACATCAGTGTAAATTGCCAGAAATGTACCTAGAATGCCCTTTTAGCTCACCTGGCTATGCAAGGGTGAGCTTTTGCCATCACTTGGCGTCCGGCGTCCGTCGTCAGTTAACTATGGGAAAAAGCCGTAGGTTTTCAAAAAACGTTTTTTGAAAACCTACGGCTTTTTCCCATAGTTAACTACTCTCCAGGAGCATATAACAAAAATCATGTTTTCTATTTTTGTTTCTACATCGGTCAAAACTACCACTAGAATATAACAAGAAACGTACTGACACGTTTTGTCAAAACAGTCAAGTGTAAAGTAGGTTTTACTCACATTTTTTACGTTGCTTGCGGTTTAAGCATCTCATAAGTAAAACAAAAAAATCTTAAGAAAACGTATTTTGTATTTCCCGATCAAAACAATGAAATATTTTCTTCTCTGGTAAGTTAAGATATAGAAAAGAATATTTATTTTTAGTAGCTAAATCAAGCGTATTTTTTGAGACCTGAAGTTCTGAAGATATAAGTTCTCTCTCCTTTTTACTAGGAAAATTATACACTACGTAGAAATTACAATTTAAACGACAGTCTTTAGGTATCCGAAAATAAGACTGACTCAAATAAATTACGCTCATTTTCTTGTGCCTTCCGCCTATAAAGTATTTTACAATAGAAGATTGATCTTGTTGNAAAAAAGGTATCTGGCAGGTCCGTATCTAATCCAAGATGGCTGCCTGCGGGGAACATAGTTTTAACATAGAACCCTATGGGAAAGACATTCAAAGATCTTCTTCTCAGAAACTACCAGTCCATTAAAACTAAACTAAGGCACAATGGTCCTTATATGGTTCCTTCCAAAAAAGGTATCTGGCAGGTCCGTACCTCATTCAAGATGGCCGCCAGGGGGAACATAGTTTTAACATTGGACCCTATGGAAAAAACATTTAAAGATCTTCTCAGAAACTACTAGTCCAATCAAAACTAAACTAAGCAACAATAGTCCTTAGATGGT
Organism: Modiolus philippinarum; assembly: GCA_002080025.1. Taxonomy (NCBI): domain Eukaryota; kingdom Metazoa; phylum Mollusca; class Bivalvia; order Mytilida; family Modiolidae; genus Modiolus; species Modiolus philippinarum. The sequence goes on along the minus strand of MJUU01046570.1, from coordinate 21,173 downwards.
CCCTTCTAAAACAGGTAGCCGGCAGGTCTGTACCTCATCCGAGATGGCCGCCAGCTGGAACATAGTTTTTATAGGACCTTATGAAAAAGACATTCAAAGATCTTCTTCTCAGAAACTACCAGTCCAATTATAACCAAACTTAGTCACAATGGTCCTTAGATGGTCCCTTCCAAAAAAGGTATCCGGCAGGTCCGTACCTCATCCAAGATGGCCGCCAGCGGGGAACATAGTTTTAACATTGGACCCTATGGGAAAGACATTCAAAGATCTTCTCAGAAACTACCAGTCCAATTATAACCAAACTTAGTCACAATGTTCCTTAGATGGTCCCTTACAAAAAAGGTATATGACAGGTCCGTACCTAATCCAAGATGGCTGCCTGCGGGGAACGTAGTTTTAACATAGAACCCTCTGGGAAAGACATTCAGAGATCTTCTTCTCAGAAACTACTAGTCCAATTAGAACCTCTTCCCATTTTTTTTTTATTTTTATTTGAATTATGGTCTGAATGTTTTAATTTCAGCAACATGTATTACCTTGATTATAAGGGGAACCCCTGCCCAATTTTTTTGAATGATGTTCTGTTTTGGTTGTAATGGATGGTGGAGCTTTCGGTTGCCATGGAAACCAAACAAGAACACTGTAATTTTAGGAACAAAAGTGTTCTGCTAAATTTTGTGTTTTGTTTTTCCTATCGGAAATGCCTTTTATTTATGTCAGCCATGGTCCAGGTGAGCGATACAGGCTCTTGGGAGCCTTTTGTTAATATTTGCAATCTCTTTTTTGACCACAAGAGAATTATTGTCAAAATTACTTATGGCTGATGAATTTAAATCTTATAAAATAATTTGTGCCATATCGGTTAGTGGAATAAATAGATTCAGTTTCATGCATGTGGATACTGGCAGTTTGTAAATTCGTTCTAATCCAAAGAACCTTAGTTAGGTTGTTTCCTGGAATTACTTTATAAATATACAAAACAAATAATAACGAGTGAAAAAAAAATTGTATCGATATATGGTAAGAAATCATTGAATTATGCCTTAACTGTTGCCCACACAGCAAGTGCTCTAGGGGGAGTTATCACCTCAAAGTGTGTAATACTAGAGCGGACGGAAAGAAGAACGGACAGACGAACGGACCCCATGATCACTATATATCATTCGCTAATAAAGGGCTACGAAGCCATTGAGTAACATTCAAAATGGGTGATGTTAAAGCTACAATTTGTTTTAAATAAGACATTTAATTGTCTTCTTAGACAAAATATTTGTAATTTTTTGTGTTATCACCTAAATAAAACGAGTTAACTAAGAACGCTTATCGTTATAGAAAGCAAGACAAGACATTAAATAAAAAATGTTGTTGCCTTGTATATCACAACATGTTTTAACTTAATACATCCTAAACTCTTCTATTTGTTTTCATGCAGTAAGTTAATACAATGTTATTTTAATTAAAAATAAAACATTTTGAATTAATACGAGAAATGTCTTAATAAAGCAAAAACTTGTCATAAATAACACGATTTGTTGCCTTATAAGAAGACAAGGTTGTTTTATTTAACACGATTTATCACCTTTTAAGGAGATAAGGTTATTTTATTTAAGAAAATTAGTGCGTTATAAGGTGTTCTTATAAGACAAGGCGAGTCCACTATACGCTTCCGTAGCAAACACCTACAATGGCCAAGAACTACAATCACATGCCACAGTTTATGTTACTGTAAAGTTCTCTAAGTTCATATAATGGGATGCGAGAAAGGTGAAGATTCTTTGTTGTAAAACTTTTCATCTTTTTGATATATGGTACACAGTCCTTTGATGCAGAATATATATCTAATAACTTTGATTGAATTAAAATCGTTAAGTCATTCTTTGTGCCAATTTTATAAAAAGAATTAAGATTTATGAATTTTAAATGAAATTACTTGGCGCTTAATAGACAAGCTATCTTCATTTCACACAAACAATTTGTTCAAAGCATCAAAAGTTAACTTTATTCGAAAAGTCTTAAATTATCGAGTAATTAGGATATATTAAAGTAATTACAGAGACCTTAGACAACGAATACGAGCATGAAAAATAGCTGGCCATGTATCGTTTCGTTCTTGCCAATTAAAATGTTTTCCTCTCAAGTTGGAGTATAAATATTTAAAGGACTTAATGCCCAAATCAGATCTGTTGACGATATCTATTGTGTATTGCTGTATATGTCTGCATGTTCAAATCAAAGGAAAAGGAAGCAGAACTACTTCACCATAATATTATAAATATGGTCAAGTAGTATATTTTAGTACTGCAGATAAAAAGCCCCATAGACTCAAAATAACAAAAAATAGCCTCAAATGCGTTACGGCATAAAACAGTCTGCTGATACATATTTGAAGATCTAACATCTGCATGTATGAATATATTCTTGTTTTCATGTTTGAATAAGTTGCATGTTATTTTTTTAAAGTAAAGAAACATGTTGATAAAATTGGGAATGCTGTATTTTGTTTGAATTTAAATCAATTATTCGTGAAAAGAATAAGTATCATAATACTAGTCTGCCTTTTTAACTTATTCTTTAAAAATAACCGAAACAAAAAAAAAATTTAAAAAAGTCCAAACTTTTACAACAAGGTAATAGATTTCATAAATTATTAGATACTTTTTACAGGTGACATGAACATTTAAATTTGATATCTAAATATGACGTGACTCGTAAACAGCTTATTACAAAGGTCATTTCTCATCTTCGATTTTATGGAAATGATGTAAACTGATAAAAAAATCCAGAGAAACTGGGACGTAACTTTCATTCTTTATGTTGTAGTTAATATCGACATGATATTCTAAACGAATCTGTCGAATTGGCTTTGGATTCCAATGGCCTGAAGATTTTACACATATACAGGCGTCTCACTGATACTGACATAACGACTCAATACCAAACACTTCGGGAATTTCTGAGCTTGATTTTCTACCGTAGTGCGGCGGCAGTGTTTTACCAGCAGACAAGGTTCCTTGAGCTAACCGACAGTTAGCGGTGACCAGTCTTTGACCTATTTTTTCTTAATTAGGTTTTGTCACATTCTTTTCCTTTTCAAGACAGTGGTCATTGAGTTAGTAGTCTACCCCTTTTGCGTTTCATTCGTGTATTTATTATATTATAGGGACACGGAATAGAGAAAGGGGGCGTTTGGGTACGGTACCAATAAACCGGTTTAACCCTACCGCTGGCTTTTGTTAGTGCCGGTACCAAGTCTGTCCAACCCGAATTCCCATTATTATTTATGTCTTCATGGTGACTTCAAGATGAAGAACAACTATGAAAGCGTTGTTATATGTGGCAAATTTTACCATGTATTTATAAGGATTTTGTCCCATTAACATTTGCTTCATATCCCTTTATTTGTTGTCTTTAGTCTGATAGGTGTTTTTTTTTCAGTGCAGTACACTTATGGGTTGTGGCTTGTGCTTGAATTTTCGGTCATTGTAGGTGTATATACTGTTATCTTGACTTGTAAAGTAAGACTTTAAGTCTGCATTACATACGAGTCTGCAGTTTAAACTAGGTCTTTAAAAATGACAAAAATATTTCAATTTTTGGAAAATTCTACTCCAATATATCCTTTTGAATGAGTTTTATATGTTTCAATATACACTTTAATGAATTCTAAGCAAATTAGAATGTTTAAGTTTTGAAAGCTAAAAATTTTAGCCAGCGGTAATTTACACTAATAGGAAAATGAAATGATATGGAGTGAATGTACAAGTGATGAAAACGCACACGATACATAGAAAACTCCAGTTTATCAAGGACCGGGCTTTTATTCCTGTCTACATCTTGATGTCGCCTGACTAAGTCTTTAAATATCTACGAGTCTTGGGGAAATTAATTGTAATAATAGTCTATCAATTTCTTGTGGTTCATATCTATCACCATAGCCTTACAGTTTTGCTTCATTCCATATTCCTTCTGTTTCATTCCTACTTTAATTCAACTTTTAGAAAGTTTTCGCTCATGTTTTGAACTACAGAACTTGAAAGTATTCAAACTTACTGGTTTGATTTTTTAGCTATTGTAATAGTAAAGCACATACACAATGTAGGATATGTCTACAGAAAAAAAGAGCGACAGATAATGGCAGTCATATCCATTATTCATAACATTAGTTAAATGTAGGTATCCTAAAAAATCTTCATCTTATTCAAATTCCACCATTAATATTAATGTAATTTTAACTTGTCAGAAAAAATGCTATAAGGATTCAAACCATTTGTGCATTTGGTTACACATTACAGAGTTTTGAATGTAGAAAAAAAAGCAAAAGAAATTATAGATATCCGAATTTTTTGGAAAGATGACATAACAAATTTGCTGAAAACTTGGTTTTCTTGAAATTGTAAATAAAAAATTAAGGTTTTGTCGATCACCAATGGAGGGCAATGCCAAAACAAAAATGAAAACACAACACGGCTAAAATCTTTAAAAATGACGATTTAAAGCAGAAATGAGTAAGAAATGGGGCAAATGTTTTCAACATTATTCTTTGTTTAAAGTTCTATAATTTTGCATTGTTTAATAATTGCCCCTGTGTTTTTTGGCTTTCAAACCTTTATAAAATATTAGAAATAACAAAACACCGAAGTTACTGTGAATTTAGTTTCTGCATATAGGCATTTCGACAACTTATGAAAATATTTAGAAATCCATAACCGAAAGTTGTGCAAAACCTGATAGAGAACAAATTACCAATAGGATTGAAATGGAAAAGCCAAAATCAGCTAAGGACAGAGATATTCCTTAGTTTTGAACAAAATTTGCATAAAAGATATTGCAAGTTTTCTAATGAAATCGGTGTTCAGGCCAGCACAGAATTACATGATAATTTCTGTAATACTATCCAAATGAAATAAATGAAAACAAAAATGATCATTTTATTGAATGGTATATGCCGATATCGAATGACTTTAAAAAGTCTTGAAATGCATGTCCATTTTCTCTTAAAGTAGTTACAAGTTTACATTTGCTTCGGTTACCTCTATCAAAAATAATCCTCTGACAAATCAAACTGTTTATTTTCAAATGATCTCAATCCCTTTAGGACGGCGATTTTTGACATTTGAAAATTAGTCAAATTAATTTTACATAGGATTTATACTTGCATCATAGTTAGGAGAAAGATAATCATTTTCTATCAATATCAAATATACGTGACTTATCCTTTCCCCGCCAAGTAAATTGCAGTAATTTATTTTCCTAAATAATCTCATGACAATAATCATTTTGTGATTTTTATGAATAATTTTAGACTAATAACCTCCATTTACCCTTTCTTTCCATTAATTTTAAATCATTGTTATTATCACTCTCAACGACTGGAATTTCCAGCCCCCTTACTCTTTCAGTATACAATTTACTCTTTGAAAAAACGTATTTCAAGCAGTTTTCAGCTAAGTGAATATGCACATTGCAACAAAAGGTATTATCACCTACTTCAGCATTAAGTTAAACTATTTTGCCTTCAAATCTATAAAATTTATCTAAAACTATAGACATCTGATTGCTTTGGGAGGAACCATTCCTACAGTAATTATCATTTTACTTTTGTAGTATCTCTTTTCAGAAATGCATTTCCCATTAAAAATCCGATTAAACGTTTTGGTCATATTTGATTTTTTTGGTCTCAAGTTTCCTACCTTTTACAGATTTTGTGAACGCATTATCTAGAAGAATAATTATATAGCATCCCTACTCTACTCTCCGTTTGATTCCTACGGATACATATAAAGTAAACATTAAATTTATGCATTAAAGCTAAACAATTCAGCATAATGACCTGTCCATCGAGTCTTTTTTTCAGAGCAGACAAATTTGAATCAGAATAATTTGTTTACATATCAATTGAACTATTGCGAAATAGGAATTTCTATTTTATTTCACTTTCACACTTTTTCCAACGGTAAACATTTACTTCATTATAAAAGACAAATATGCACATTACGATTGTTTATAAGCAACACCTTTTAACAAAAACATTTGATGAGAGGGGGGACATTTTCATCAATTAAAATGACAACAAAATGACATTAAAATGACACAATATTGTTTTTTTTTAATTTTCAATAGAAATGTAAGTGAGAATACGGGACTTTTGAGACGTTTTCACTCCGAAAAATTTTTGTGTATGATACAAAAATCAATATATTAATAACTTGAGAGGAATCACTAATTGATTGACACTGTTGAGCTAAGGGTGATTTATATTTAATCTATTTGTAGCGCTTTAGGTTTATTGTTTTTCGACAATGAAATTTTTTTTTCAATAATTTTCATGTCGGACAAATTATTTGTTTTTTGGCACATTATTTCTTTTTTTTTATTTTAAATTTTTAAATTATTTCTTTTTACTGCTGCACTCACTTGGATTAACATGTGTTAAATTTTGTGTTCACTTCTTGTTAGTTGATAGATCTCAAGAACGTTTGTGTTCTGGTTCTCATTTGCATAAAAATACTTAACGAGTATCCAAATTCGCCTTGCACCTAAAACATCTACTGATATGACATATGTTCTCTCTTTTACACTTGAACTATTCTATAACTTCCATAAAGAGATTTGTTGCAGAGTCGTCTACATACACCACCTAACACCTTTCTAAGCTCCTTCTAAGCTCCTTACTATTTCATTGGCCTCAGTCAGACATGGCTTGAAAAGTTACTGTGATCATGGAGGTGATAAACTCGACGAGAGGCATGAATCAGATGTTCTTTAAATCTCTTTCAACCAGTCTCATCCATTCTTCTCACAGTTCTGCAACACAATAAACTGAAAACTGTAATTTCTATTCTGATACATCATCGTTTCTATAATTGCAATAAGTCATTGCAGCTACACCTTTGCAGTTGTTTTGAAAGGCAAATCATATTTTAACGTGTTTTTCGGTTAATGGTCTTCCAAATGTTTTGGTTTTGATCTGCACTGATGAGACATAAGTTGTCGAAATGCGCATATGCAGAAAATCAATTAACACTAACCTCGGTATTGTGTTATTGTTACCACTGGGACGATGCCTCTGCTGGTGGACTGTTAGTCCCCCGGAGGTATTTATCAACCCATTCGGTGCTGACACGAAAACCGATTGTATTGAAACTTGAAACATCTAAATTTTACAAAATTTTGTTTTAAACTAAGGAGTATCTCCCTGTCGATAGCTGAATTTTGGTTTTTCTATTTCAGCTTTAACGTGTTTTTTCGGTTAATGGTCTTCCAAATGTTCTGCACTGATAAGAAATAAGTTGTCTAAATGCGCATATGTAGAAAAACTTCGCGGTATTTTGTTATTTGTTAAGAACCACACTGAGTCAAACAAGAAGTACACTGACAAGGACGTAATCAAGATGTTAGAAATTTTGATCGATAATATTTTTTGTAGAATATGAGGCCGCTTGTTTGAAAGGGCAACACGGATACCCATGTAGTTGACCTCTTCCTTTTTTTCAAGGGCTAACAAGAGAAAACAAAAAACATTCAGCCTAATCCTTTAATTTCAGCTTCCGCTACAGAGATGATCTAGTTTCTCCTTATAATCCTATATTTGAGAAATACTTACATCAGTTCTATCCGACTTGACATTAAAGAGACTACTGATAAAGCTATTTTAGCTTCGTAATTAGAAATAAAAAATAACCAAGTTGCATATTAAAAAGTTAATTTCGTTATGCTTTACACTTGTTTAAAAGAGGTACCTCTCATCATCAGCATTAGAATCAAATAATATGGATAACCATAATCAAAAAGTAGTCAAAAACGAAGTACTCATTACCAAAAATATCGAAATAGGAGGCACAATCAATCCAGTACCGAGGACATCCGCAGAGTGTCAAACATGCAATGAAGCCTCGGTATTCTTAAGGGGTTAGAATTTATATAGAAACAGTAAATTTCTATAAAACAGAAGAAAAAAAAATTCAAGTCAAACAGAGTAACTATTGGGCTTGTAAATCGGTCCAATTGTTCAAAATACCAAAATATCCATATCGTTATAAATGGTAATGTAACTGTACAGCGTTACATTATAAATGTTGTAGTTTAATAGATATGTTCTTCCCTTCCGTTCAATACATTAAGATGTGAAATTTTTCAACAGGACAATGCGCGTGCACACTCAACCCGGATGTAATTGTTACCACTGGGTCGATGTCTCTTCTGGCGGACTGTTAGTCCTGCAAGGTATTCACCAACTCAGCAATTAGTAATTCGGTGCTTACCCAAAAACCAATTTCATTTGGAAATTGACTATATCTAAATATGGTTAACTTTTGCTGAAAACTATAAGAAGTACCTTATTCCTTCATAACTCTGTTCTAAGCTGATTTGTAGCTTTTCATTTACATCTGCTTGGTAATTTGTTCTCTATTAGATTTAACATTGTTTTGGTTTACGGTCCTCCAAATGTTTTGATTTTATCTGCACCGAAGAGACATTATGTCACATAAGTTGTCGAAATAGTCATATTCAAAAACCAAATTTTCAGAAACTTCGATACTTTGTTATTTGATAAAAAGATAAGGCCACAAATCTCAAATCACGGTAAAAATAAAATTACCGAACATTACGGTGAGAAGTCGCAATCCAAGGGAAAAAAGACAAAATAAGACGTGCAAAATCACCGGAAAACTCTTAACTGCAATAGTCCTGACTTGGTGCAGGCATTTCAGAAGAAGTGGTGGGTTGAATGTATTTTATGGCGCACCAAACCTTCGCTTCCATTGCCGTAATGTCTGGTAACAACTCGACAGCAATTGTAAAGTAAACATCCGAAACATTACTTTTTTTTTGCACTTCCTCATACTAGTATTTCCTGGCATTCACACGAATAACTCAAATGAAATCTTTACTACTCATCAATTGTAGCGAAGTTAACAATATATAGCCATAGACATACTAATGAACCATGGATATTTTCGTGTTCTTGGTCCTTATTTATGAAATAATATTTATAGATTTTCCGAACAGATATTTCATCTGTATACCTCAGAAATGATGTTCGAATTATGTACTCTCCTATAATTCTTCCTCATCTGAATAGAATAACAGCATATACTTTCTTTTTCGTACGCAACGTATTTACACAATATGTGTGTATAAAAAAGAGTAATTAATTCTGCTGGCAAAACAAAATAGAAGTTTTTTTGACTGAAAAATTGTAAAATTGCAATATTAAAAGTACTGTTTTCATGCGGTTAAAAAATTAGGATAATTTCTGTTTTTTTCTTAAGCCTTCGTTCCCTATACATGTATTTTGCTATGGTTGACCAAAATACATACACACTTTTCGGTAAAAATTTTCTTTTTGAAACGTTTGCATATTTTTTCAAAATAATGCCACATCACGCTCAAATATTATAATTTATACACCTCTTTGCTAAAATTAAAGATAACCATACTGTATTTTAGGATCTGAGGGGTGAATCGTAGGTTTTACTGTCCGACGAAACTGATTTTTCCGGCGACGCGTTAGCGTGGCTTGAAAACGGATGTTTGCGACTGTAAAATCTTAGATTTACCCCTGAACATCCTAAAATACAGTTTTGTTATCGCTATTCTAGCGGAGGTTTGGTGCGCTATTCTAGGGCCTATTTTGTTAAACATCACACTGATTCACACAAAAAGTATACAGAGGAGGATGTCATTGCAATGATGGAATTCTTGATTGATAACATATTTGTAGAATTTGGAGGAAAAGTTTTCCAGGAGACAATAGGGATACCTATGGGGACTAATTGTGCGCCGCTTTTAGCAGATTTGTTTCTTTATTCGTATGAAGCCAGGTTCATACAAGGGCTAGTTCAGAAAAAGACAACAAGCCAGCCAAATCCTTTAATTTCAGTTTCCGTTATATAGATGATATTCTTTCATTTAAGGATAACCGTCATCTTATATACCCAAATGAACTCGAAATTAAAGAGACCACTGATACACCATCATCAGCATCATACCTGGACCTTTACCTCTATACTGACAACTCGGGACGTCTGAAAACAAAACTTTACGATAAGCATGATGATTTCGACTTTCCTATAGTGAACTTCCCGTTTTTGAGCAGTAATATTTCCACTTCTCCGGCATATGGCGTGTACATTTCACAACTCATTCGCTATTGCCGTGCCTGTAGTTTGTACAGCGATTTTGTCAACAGAGCGAAATTACTGTCTCAAAAACTTATACATCAAGGGTATGTTCAGTCACTGTTGCAATTGTCACTTCAGAAGTTTTACGGTCGTCACCACGATTTGATAGACCATTACAATGTTTGTATTTCACAAATGAGAACAGATATCTTTGGGTAGATCCAGAGTTTGTTACCGGACTGACTAACACCGACTGTGAGAAAACCGGACTTTTCACTGGCAGTGTGACAGGTGCCATGCGTGAGCAGATCATGCTTACCCTTCCGGAGCACCTGATGATAACTCAGTTTTTATAGGGGTTCACACTGCTAGTGCTTTAGTTTTGTGGCGTTTTTGTTCATTTTTGTTTGTTTGTTGTGTCTTTGTCATACTTTCTCAATTCGCGTTGCTGTGAATTGCCGTGCTTTTGGATTTATGATTTTGGAATTTCCCCTTTCCTCATCCTTGCCTCGGTATTCGTTTACCGATGCATAACTAAATACCGAAGTCACTGTGAATTTATTTTCTGCATATGCGCATTTCGACAACTTATGTCTCTTCAGTGCAGATAAAATCTAAACGTTTGGAAGTCTAATGCATATCCGAAAAAAAACCATTTGGGCACAGAACACCAATTAATTTTCCATAGGCTCCAATAGTAACATTTTGAGTTATTCCACCCATTTCTATATTTCGTTGGTACATGTGTTACCCCTCAAAACGTGCGGAATTGACTGGGGTACCTTCCATTAAATTTTCGGGGTGGCATGTCAGTCTGGATTTTCCGGGATTTATCAAACCCCGAAAAATATAAAAATAATCCCCACATCGATACCAAAATATTCCTGAATGGGCATCTTCCAATAAAGTTGAAAATTTTCATACACATCTTTATTCCATTAGCTTGAAAATCTACATGACTTTTTTGCCGTAAGTCCTTATTCAAAAACACCAATTATTATTTCCATTCATTCAGTTTTCAGTAAATAGTACACCTTCCAAGCCTGCGGAGTGGTTGACCGAATTAAGCACTATTTTTGTGTGTATCAGTTCAAAAGGTCAATTAGTGATCTGGGTCCATTTAAAATCGATTTTTATTTGCTATTTGTTCGAAAAATTGTGGATTTTACCCCCTTAAAATTATGACGCCATTCAATAAAAATTATTATCGTTACAAATGTCGTGTTGTAAAAAAGGCATAAACATTTCGGACATTTCAAAATATTTAGAATATAGGAAATTAATTATTTTAAGAATTTGATTAGCAAGTATTGCCAGTGCTATAATATTTCACGTCTTTTAGATAATTGAGTTAATCGTGTCATAATATTAATCCCTGTTTTCATGTTAAAATGTGTATGTTATTTAGCGGCTCTGTTCGCTCTAGAATTTCCTTCTTTGTCCGGAATTTCCTTCTTTGTCCGTATTTGTATGTATTGTTATTATTTGTTCCACCTTGTGCTAAGCTATCTTTAATCCGGTAATAGAATTTATCACCCTTTTAAGTTAAATTTGCAATGTCAACGCGATTAATGTAAATTGCATCATAAATACTTTTTGTATACTTAAAAACTTCAGATTGGATTTCAGTGTCGAACTTGTAAAATTCTGTTAATTATTTGTCAAAGTTGGATTTATTACATCATATATTGAAGTAACCAGAGTCTGTGTTGCAAGAGTTAGTGCCCATCATCAGAACTTCGTTTTATTGTGACATTTTATGTATTATTTTTGTGTGCACGGCGCCAGGCCAGCACCCATCTTATCTGCACAGGAGACGCACAAAAGTCTCGCTGTGACACAAACATAAGTGCATTAGTATTTAAATTCTAATGTTAAAATGTGTTCTATTAATTTTCTCTGGAAAAAAACAAACATTAATTTTGATAGTGATAATGAACCAATATCTGTCCTGAATAATTGACAGATTGAGCCGTTTATTATGTCTTATACTGCTTTAACATAGCTTTTGCATGTTTAATTTGATATTAATCTAACAAACAATGATAGGATATGAACAGAGTGCACATGAGACAAAGTCTCTTCAAATATACGGTAGAACAAAGCTGTTATTGTTGTTCTTCGTCTTAAAGTCACAATGAGGCCTTCAGCAATATAGTTAAAAATATAAAATGCCGAAATTTGAAAGTCATATGATAAATTCGCTCAAGACTGAAATATTTAGAGAGCATACATCTCTCGCATGAGGAATCTTTTACTAAATCCACATGGAAGGAGAGACGAACTCCAGTCTTTAAAAATTAACAATGAAAGGGATAAAATGCACACGAGACATCTGTATTTCTATATCATGAAATCTTGTTTTCACAAAATGCTCAGGTAATAAATTTACCATACTCTGAATACTCACTGACAGTGTAACCAAAAATGGTCAACTATTCCAGAATTCTAAGGAAGATGTTTACATATATGACAGTTAAACATGGTATGCCGTTGGCAGGTTTTCAATTACACTGTAGGTTATAATGTAAATCTGGAAGCAATTATAAAGATAAATGGTGGAGGAAAGTGTAAACAAAAGGAAGTGATGACAAATTTCAACCTGCTTCTCCTTCCTTTTGTATTGATCAAAATAGTCATTATATTTTACAGACGCTATTATCTCAGTATATTGCAGCTAAGTTTACTGTAAATAAATAACCGCAATTAAAGAATATTCAACACTTTTGCGGTTTCTATTTTTCCGGACAGAAATAAAAAAAACAAGAGGCTACCAAAAGCCTGTATCGCTCACCTGGACCATGGCTTAATGACATAGATAAAAGGCATTTCCAATAGGAAAAACGAAACATAAAATTTAGCAGAATACTTTTTTTTCTCTAAAATTACAGTATTTTTGTTTGGTTTTCATGGTAACCGAAAGATCCAACATCCATTACAACCCATAACAGAACACCATTCAAAAAAAATTGGGCAGGAGTTCCCCTTATAATCAAAGTAATACATATTGCTGAAATTAAAACATTCAGACCACATTTCAAATAAAAATAAAAAATTTGGGCAGAGGTTCCGATTAAAATCAATAGAGCCAATGTAAAAACTATGTTCCAGATGGTGGCCATCTTGGATGAGGTACGGACCTGCCAGATACATTTTTTTTTGGATGGGACCACCTAAGGACCAACCATTGTGGCTTAGTTTGGTTCTAATTGGACTAGTAGTTTCTGAGAAGATCTTTGAATGTATATTCCATAGGGTCCAATGTTAAAACTATGTTCCCGCTGGCGGCCAACTTGGATTAGGTACATACCTGCCAGATACCTTTTTGGATGGGACCATTTAAGGACCATTGTGGCTTAGTTTAGTTTTAATTGGACTTGTAGTTTCTGAGAAGAAGATCTTTGGATGTGTTTACCCATAGGGTCCAATGTTAAAACCATGTTTCCTGCTGGCGGCCATCTTGGATGAAGAACATACCTGCCAGATGACTTTTATGGAAGGGACCGTCTAAGGACCATTGTGGCTTAGTTTAGTTTTAACTGGACTAGTAGTTTCTGAGAAGATCTTTCAATGTATTTTCCATAGGGTCCAATGTTAAAACTATGTTCCCCGCTGGCCGCCATCTTGGATGAAGTACCGACCTGCCTGATACCATTTTTGAAAGGGACCATCTGAGGACCATTGTGACTAAGTTTGGTTATAATTGGACTGGTAGTTTCTGAGAAGAAGATCTTTGAATGTCTTTTCCATAGGGCCCAATGTTAAAACTATGTTCTCCGCTGGCGGCCACCTTGGATGAGGTACGGACCTGCATGATACCATTTTTTGGAAAGGACCATCTAGGAACCATTGTGACTACGTTCGGTTCTAATTGGACTGGTAGTTTCTGAGGAGAAGATCTTTGAATGTCTTTCCCATAGGGTCCAATGTTAAAACTATGTTCCCCGCTGGCGGCCATCTTGGATTAGGTACGGACCTGCTGGATACCTTTTTTGTATGGGACCATCTAAGGACCATTGTGACTAAGTTTGGTTATAATTGGACTGGTAGTTTCTGAGAAGATCTTTGAATGTGTTTACCCATAGGGTCCAATGTTAAAACCATGTTCCCTGCTGGCGGCCATCTTGGATGAAGAACATACCTGCCAGATGACTTTTATGGAAGGGACC
>MJUU01046569.1:77879-91670 GCA_002080025.1 Modiolus philippinarum | reverse complement strand
TTATATATATATATATATATATATATATATATATGAATGCAAGCACACCATTTGCAAATCATCTACTGTAAGCAGAAGAAAGAATAAGTACAATGAAGGGAACAAAAAAGCTATATTTCCTTTGTTTGGGTTCTAGTGCTGCTGATGAGGAATTAATTTCCGAAATGGCCATACAGCTCATTAAAATTATTGCAGTTGGGGTTAACATATGTGTTATGGTCTCATGTTCATTTACCCCATATCCTTTCGTAAAATATATATGCAGGCACAACATTGGCATGAGTTTCCATCAGGGTCCCATGTTTGAATTAGTTTTTTAAATTGTTCAAGAGAGGTTTCTTCCCGACACCTGTCTTGCAACTCATACCGAATTGGAGCTGCATTATATCTAAAAGATTTAAGGCCATATCTTGTGGTTCGAACTCTGGGTAAATTTACTGTGTGTTGAGACCTAAAATTATAATTTTGAAATTCTATATCAATCAAATCATGTAAATAACTAGGACTATGTTTATGAATAATTTTAAATATTTCAATAGCGATAGTTTTCATTCGTCGTACTTTTAAGGAAGGCAATTTTGATTTTTCAAGAAGAGATTCATATGAACTTTCCTGAATTTTTTCCATTTTTGTGAGTTTTTTTCGCTACAAAAATGCTATGTTACAGGGCAGTAATTAAAATTTTAAAGAATAAATGAGTTACTGTAGTATGTTGTTAGTCTTCCAAGTTTAGTATTTGTTTTCCCAAATAGTTTTGATATGTTTATCTGTCTGGATGCCTTTTTACATATTTCAGAGATATGATTATCAAAGTTTAAATTTTTATTAATTGTTACACCGAGAAGTTTAACATTATCTTCACATTTAATTTCTGTGCCATTTAGATTAAAGTAACATCATGGTTGTTTGTTTTGGGGCCAATGGCTATTGCCTGAAATTTATTCGGATTAGCTTTCATTATATTTATTGAAAACCAGTTTATTAAATTAATACTATCTATTATATATTGAGTTTTCTTTTTTTTTTACATTTTACAAATTTGAACCATGACATAATGAGGCACTATTATCAGCATAGTGATATATGCTACTTTTATTTACAAAATAAAAATGCCATTAATAAAAACAATAGAACCGGCCCAAGAATTGATCCTTGGGGTACCCCTTTATATAAATATTCCCAATCACTAAAACAATTCCCTATCTTAATTCGTTGTTTCCTATTTCCTAGATGACTTTCTAAAAATTTTGTTGCATTTTCTGAAACCCCATTTGTTTTACGTTTAAGTAAAAGTAAATTATGGGGTAACCAGTAAAAAGCTTTTGAAAGGTCCATTAAGATCGCAGCTATGAATTTATTTTGGTCCAAGGACTTTTCCAATCTTCTATTATTTTTAATAAAGTAGTTTGACAGCCGAAGCCTGATCTAAATGCCGAAAGTGAAGGGTTAAAATGATTTTCCTTAAAATCCATAAGCTGATCGTGTATTGCTCTTTCACGTCTTCACGGATTTGACATAACCGGATTTGACTCAACCCCGGATTGACTCACTGATAGTGTGACGGGTGCCGCTAGCGGAGCAGGACATGCTTACCCATCCGGAGCACCTGATGTCGCTCCCGGTTTTTGTGGGAGTTCACACTGTCAGTACTTTAGTTTTTCGTGTTGTCTTGTATATCATACTGTAAAATTTTAGTTTTGTCTTCGTCAATGATGTTAGTGCTACCGATTTGTCCTTGTGATTGTTTTCATACTATAGAGATTTACAAAAAGTTTTTCAAAATTTCACCATTGTACTGTTTGAGGGTTAGAGAAGTAACATGTGTCATAGATTTCATTGGTTTGTTGTCTAAGGGTTAGAAAATGACATTTACCTATCCGCTACCAAACAGACATTTCAAAACACTATATGCCTCACTGATAGTGTGACGGGTGTCGCTAGCGGGGCAGGACATGCTTACCCTTCCGGAGCACCTGATGTCACTCCCGGTTTTCATGGGAGTTCACACTATGAGTGCCTTAGTTCTTAATGTTATCTTTTTATTTCCGTGCATTGTAGCTGTCTCACGTCCTTGTTTTGTCTTTGTTTTCATCTGTTACCGTTTCTGCCATGTCTTTGGACTTCGAGTTTTGTAGTCATCGCTTCCCTTGTTCCTTCGGTATTCTACTGCCGTTGTTTCATATATTTTTTATGTAGTAGGTAAAATATTTACTGATCTGTTATTACTCTTATCAACCGTATCATTCTTTTTAAATAATGGGGTAAATTGAGCAGCTTTCAAATCATTAGGAAAAATGGATTTTTCTATTGTTTTATTTACTAGATCCTCTATGGGATTGATTATTATTAGTTGGGCAAACTTTAAAATTTGGGGATTAATACCATCACAACCAGTAGCTTTTTTGATATTTAACTTATTTATTTGTATTAACCTCATTCAAAATTATATCGGAAATACACTGATCTTGTTCAAAAGATTTTGAGTAATAACAACTGAAAGCCACCATAAGATCTTCAATGAACGGTGAGAAAACCCCACACCCAACGGCAGGTCGGAGTCGGCCCCTGAATAAAGAGTAATCAAGTTCAGCGAAATAAACATCATCCTAGACTCCTATAGACATAAAGTAAACTATTTTTCTTCTCGAAATGGTAAAAAATGGATGCCATTATTATCATGGCAACGGATGCAAATTATAATAGATTAGCATTATTTTTGTTTTTCTAAGGTTAATATCAACCTATTGAAATGAATATCAGCAGAATTTTTGACATGTCGTGTCTAGACCTCTATTTAAAATTGTTTGATCTTAACAGAGAATCCATCTTCAATTTTGGATAATATTATTTAGGATTAAATAACACGAAACTGGGATAATTCAATTGCAAATTTAAATTTCAGGGATCAATGTTTAAGAAAAAACGAAAATACTGCGACAAACTGTTCAGAAAAGATATGAGGAGACGGTGCCGAAAATACAAATTTCTGAAAAAAGCTCGATGTCGACGTTATGTTGGAATCTATTATTTAGCTGTTCGTATTGGAGGAAAGAAAGGATATGAGGATCCACCAAACAAAATATGCAAAAATCACAAAAAATGGCTTAAAACCTGTTTTCCTTAATAATTATAATCTAGTAGGATCCTTTTTCTGTTGAAGTACATAGCTGTCTAACAAGTCAACATTAAGGCCACTACAAATTGATTCCATGTTTTTCGGGCTTGCTCGCCCCTTAATTGAAGTTCGAGAAAAACATTTTTTAACCGTTTTCTTTTTCCTAAAGATTTCTCAAAAAAGCTAATTAGCTTTGAATAAATGAAATTTCATCGTTTGCTCCTGAATATCAGTAAAAAATGGATTTTTTTCGGTAAAAATCATGTTCACTATAGTCAATATCAAAATTGTATATTTTTGAAATAAAAAAAAACTCAAAATTTAGGCTTTGCTTGATAAAATGTCGCTCTCTATATTCCTTGAAAAATGTCCGAAGAACTAGGAACTGGGTTGCAGTGGCCTAAGAGAGATACATTTTATTATTTGTTCTTTGTCTTCAGTTGGAATCATTTTTGTCAATTATTACGCTTATTTATTACAATCTTGGGTATCATTAAAGTAGATTTACTTTGGACAAAACATTTTTCCAGAATTTCTAGATAATGAAAAATTATAGATGATATCAATTTCCTGGTAAGGAACAAATTACTTTTATTAAGACACGAGTGTTGCATTTGTTAAAAGGTGATTACAAATTTCGTCGATGAGTTCCTCAAAAAATCTATTTTAAATGATCATACTTATTATAGAACATCTTACTTTTACTTATACAAAATATATTTTATTAGTTCATGTAGTAAGTATTGAAAATAGAAAAATATATTGGGAAATGTGAATGTTATAAAGTGATATTTAATTCTTTTAACAAATTATCCCCTTTCATAATTTCATGTTCCTTTAATAACAGCAATACATAAATATATTTCGAGGTTTTTTGATTGTTGATTATGCTCTGTTTTGATAGTCACTTAGCTGTTTAGTCTCACTGTAAACGTTTTGAATAGATAAAATGGGGGCATCGTTTTACAGACTCCACCCTGATGGGGAGACAAACTCCAATCTGAAATAAGTAATTAAGGGATATGGAGCAAATGCAAATGAGAGAAAGTCTCTATAAATACGTGGCAAAACCAAGCAATGGAACATCGCTTTTATTGTTGAACGGTTTCCATTGATTGTGTAAGAAAACCAAAGTAAAAATGTTATTCTCAGAACGCGTTTGTCTAGATTTACAAAAACAGATTTGTGCACCAATCTTACAGGTAAGAAAACTTGGCATAATAAAATCATGAGATCTGGACACAATAATCAGGTGGTCAGAATTTCAAAGTACAAAACATAAAATGCCAAAAAATGAAAGAATGAAAAGTGCATCACTATGAGAAATTCTCTCAAGAACAAGTACAACATTATTAAAATGTATATAGAGCATAAATATCGCAAGGGGAATCGGTTTAAGAACTCCACACCGCAGGAGAGACAAACTCCAGTCTGAAATAAGAAATGAAAGGTTATGGAGTAAATGGATATGAGACAAAGTCTCAACAAAAACATGGCAAAACCAAACAATGGAACAACGCTTTTATTGTTGTTCTTCATCTTGAAGTCACCATGAGGCCATAAACATTGAGCTATGTGTATACCTCAAAGTAAGTTCAACACGACCCCTGGCACCGGTTTGAGCGCAATTCATTGCTAGATGTCGGGCAACACAACAACCATGTTTAATAACAAGTACACCATAACTAAAATGTATATAGAGTTCTCTCGCAAGGGGAATCGATTTACGGACTCCACATGGGGATATTGACAAGATACTCTGCTTGCATCCGTTAAATTACCTTTGAGATCTAGTGACTTGAAAATTTTACATACATACTGGCCTCTCACTGATACTGCCGATGTCTACTGAAATATATGATGCGGGAAGTTTTGAGTTTAATCTTTATCCGTAGTGCGACAGTGCTGTACCAGCAGACTAGGCTCCTTTAGCTAGCCGGCAGTTTAGTGGCGAGCACCCCTTGACCCATCTTTTAAAATTACATATTGTCATATTCTCTCCTTTCAAGATTGTGGTCATGGAGTTAGTAGTCTACCTGTATTGGGCTTTATTCGTATGTTTACTATACTATAGGGAAACTGGACAGATAAAGGGGATGTTTGGGTACCCATAAACCGGTTAAACCCTACTTCGGCTTTTGCTAGTGCCGGTACCAAGTCCGGCTGTCCCGAGTTCCTATCGTTGTTTACGTTTGTCTTTTGTCTTATTTGTGTTTTTTCCTGTGTAGTTCCCTAGCAGATTGTGGCATGTAATTATAATTTTCAGCCAGTGTAGGTGTTTCCTGTTGTCCCTTTTATTTCATTTATGACTAATGGATGCGTGAACTTTTTCTGATATTTTAGAATTTCAAATGTAGAGAACACTCAAGTCGATTTTTGTCAAAAAATGTCTAATTTTAAAGTCACATGAACGGTTTTCATTAAATGTGTAAGAATTGATCTTCTCAGAATGTGCTTGTTCCGAAGTTGTATTGTCTAGATTTTCAAGAACAGTAAATTTTTCCCCAAATCTTACAGGTAAGAAAACTTGGCATAATGAAATCAAGAGATCTGGGCACAATAATCAGGTGGCCAGAATAACAATTTTGAAAGTACAAAAAATAAAATACCAATATTTAAAAGTATGAAAGTGCATCCTTATGAGAAAGAACACGTATACCATAACTAAAATGTACAAAGTTTCTATAAATACGTGGCAAAACCAAGCAATGGAACAGCGCTTTTATTGTTGAACAGTTTCCATTGATTGTGTAAGAAAACCAGAGTAAAAAAACGCTATTCTCAGTATGCACTATGTTCTGAAGTTGTATTGTCTAGATTTACAAAAACAGTTACTTATCACCAATCTTACAGGCAAGAAAACTTGGCATAACAAAATCACGAGATCTGGCCACAATAATTAGGTGGTCAGAATAATAATTTTGAAAGTGCATCCATATGAGAAATTCTCTGAAGAACAAGTACACCATAACTAAAATGTATATAGAGATCTCTCGCAAGGGGAATCGATTTACGGACTCCACACCGCAGGAGAGACAAATTCCAATTTGAAATAAGAAATGAAAGGATATAGAGTAAATGAAAATGTGACAAAGTCTCTACAAATACATGGCAAGACCAAGCAATGGAACATAGCTTTTATAGTTGTTCTTCATCTTGAAATCATCATTAGGCCTTCAACAACGAGCTATGCTTATACCTCATAGTAAGTTCAAGACGACTTCTGGCACCGTTTTGAGCGGAATTCATCGCTAGATGTCGAGCCACGCTACATCCATGATTTAAGACTAATGGATGCGGGATCTTTTTCTGATTTTCGTCTCGCCCGCGACGAAAGGCGCGGAAAGCGAGACATGTGCGCACAAAGTATGACGGCGGCGGCGACGGTGGCGGCTTAAACTTTAATGTTAAAGTTTTGTGATTAGGTCATTTTCTCAGTAACTATAAGTGGTAGGTCAATGATATTTGGTATATAGGTTGGCCTTGAATAGTATATGGCAGTCTGCTATATGTCTTTTGTCTGTGACCTCAATTTCACGGTCCAATGAACATGTTAAGTTTTTGTGCTTAGTTTAGTTTCTCAGTAACTATAAGTGGTAGGTAAATGATATATGGTGTGTAGGTTGGTCTTAGGTAGTACATGACAGTGTGCCATATGGCTTTTGTCCTTGACCTCAATTTCACGGTCTAGTGAGCATGTTAATTTTTTGTGCTTAGTTTAGTTTCTCAGTAACTATAAGTGGTAGTTCGAGGATATATGGTATGTAGGTTTGTTTTAGGTAGTACATGACAGTTTGTCATATGGCTGTTGTTCTTGACCTTAATTTCACGGTCTAGTGAGCATGTTAAGTTTTTGTGATTAGTTTAGTTTCTCAGTAACTATCTGTGGTAGGTAAATGATATATGGTATGTAGGTTAATCTTAGGCAGTACATGACAGTCTCTCATATGGCTTTTGTCTTAGACCTCAAAATCACGGTCCAGTGATCATGTTAAGTTTCCCCGATTTTTTTAATGCAAGAACAATAATATTTGTTATGTGGGTTTGTCTAAGATGGAACATGACAGCCTGCCATTTAGCTTTAGCCCTTGACCTCATTTTCATGGTCTAGTGAACATATTTGGTTTTTCATTATCTATCAGTGGTAGGTTCCTGATTACAATATCATTTTTGTTTTGGGTCATAAATACATGAAAGTCTGCTATATTGCTTTTGTCAGTTACCCTTATTCCACAGTCTAGCGAACATGTTAAGTTTTCTGATTTAGTCAGTTTGTGTTTTCACATCAATTTTGTGACCAAGTAGGGACGGGCGAGACATCAATTTGGGTCCACACTTGTTTTAGAATTTCCTGAATATAGAGATCACTCAAGTCGATTTTTGTCAAATCTAACTCATTTTAAAGTCACATGAACGGTTTGCATTGAACGCTTAAGACACGCAAAGTAAAAAAATTGCTCTTCTCAGAATGTGCTTGTTCTTAAGATGTATTGTCTAGATTTACAAAAACAGTTACTTATCACCAATTTTACAGGTAAGAAAACTTGGCATAAATAAAATCACGAGATCTGGGCACAATAATCAGGTGGTCAGAGTAACAATTTTGAAAGTACAAAAATAAAATGCCAAAATTTGAAAGTATGAAAGTGCATCCATATGAGAAATTCTCTCAAGAACAGGATAATAAAATAGCAGTTTTTGTGATAGTGCTTTTGCTCTTTCGACAAAGTTATTGTATGAACTGCAAGCTCTACAGTAATGAATTTAGTAAGAAATATAGACTTCAAATGTTGTGGGGATAAGAATATTGCCTATATGAAGGGAAAGGGAAAATCACAATTGGGAAGAAAAAAAAAATCATGTTTCTAATATAACCTAGATTTGGTCATGTTTGTCATATATCCTAGATTTCATCACGTTTGTCATATAACCTAGATTTCAAACGTCCGTTTTCATTAATGTATAACAAAAGGTCAAGGTATGAAGAGAATTGGGTGTATCGGTACACTCTTTAATTTCAAGCTCACTTGGGTTATTAAGAGAAAGTAAATAGTCTTATCTTAAGCTGCAATTAAATGACTGTTCTATTTGTTTTTGTTTCTGTTGTATGAGCCCTAGTAAAAAAAAACGTCAGCTTAAGGTGGCGCACAATTTGTTCCCATAGGAATACTGTTCTTTATTATAAAACGTGGCCTCCAAATTCAACAAAAAATGTCGGTCAAAATCCAAGCATTTTTATCACGTCATATTAACTGTATTTCTTGTTTGACTGATCACGGTTACTAACCAAATATGTTTTCCTATTACCAATACGGAATACCTGCATCCTCTGTTTTTGGTGCAGAAACATTGGAATTTACTGTTTTGAATTTATTATGTAGAAGGGTTGTATAAAAGGTAGAAAAATCAAACATTTGAATGCTATTGAAATATGCTTTGAAATATGCAAAAAATAATGAAAGGATATTGAGTAAATATACATGAGACAAAGTTTCTACAAATGCATTGTAGAACAAAAGAACAATGCCTTATTTTGGAATGATTGAAGAGACCTGTTCAAGGTCTTTTGATTTTTTTAGAATCTACATTTGAATCATGCTGCTCGTAGAATAGGCTTTTCGCTTTAACTTTTAGACCGTCTCTTACAAAGTCCATAAAGTTATAAGGAGTTTTAGTAGGGTTTAGTAGTGCATCTGGCAGATCCTGCAATGATTCTCTGTTTGTAGGAATTCTTGTGAAGCTTAGGTACCAAGTAAATGTATGGGAGGTGGCTGTTATCTTTATCAACTTTAATACCGAAGGATGCTAACATAGAAGTGTGATTTTTTTTTATTATCTTATCCCTAGATATCATAATAGGGGTGTAAAAATTTTGAGTTTGAGTTATCTTTCTTAGTGCATTACTTGTTATTAACTCGGAGAACAGGTAATGGAAAGGTAGAAACAGGTTAGACATGTTATATTTAGTTCATCTGGTCTGCATTCAGTTTCTACCTGGACATTGGAGAAGTCAGACATGATGGACTGACTTGAAAAAAAAATTAGAGTTTTGGAGAAAAAATATTGTCAGTACATTTATTTAACAGAAATTTCAATGCAGGACAATTCATAATAATTTGTCCATCAGGACAATGTAGATTTGTCATACACATTGACCCAGCCCAGCCCTTATTTTCAATTTGATACTATCGTGTGAAATTATTTCGGTTTTGAGTTTTGTAATAAATGGCGCGCATGGTATTTATATTAGTATTATTGGCGGATTTATTCATGGTTATGAATTCCACCCACAGGGGACTTCTGCTCTTGGCTATACTTTGGACACAGATATATTTTGGTTATGTATAAGCCACGTCACTAAGGAATTATGGGTAAAAATGTCCAGAAACCATGTTTTTAGATCCAGTTGCATTTGAATGTCAGTATTTAGAACATGAGTTTTAGTCCAGTTCAGCAATAAAATATATATAATAGAGTGATAGCTTTACACAAGCTTTAGTACACAATTTATAGTCTGTCAGTACATACAATTTCAGATTTCAGACAATCCGTCAGTGAATAATTTCAGCAACTTTTAATTTACACAATGTGTTACTATAGATAGTCTCAACTGAATGAGAATCTAGCCTTGTTTGTCCGTTGGAATTTATATATGCAGAACATTTACTTGGGAAAACAGGAACTGTGGGGTTTTTTTTACTGTGATGAACTGATAATGGACTGAATATTTATTTTAGCTTTTATTTATGTGTATTTAGTTTGATGTATTTTTATTGGGTCTGTGAGATAGAGGAGTATATATATGTTACTTTGTGTTTTTTGTTTGTCTTGTGGATGTGGTATTATTAAATTTCAAATTTTTATTTAACTTATTTTCTGACACCTCTTTAACAGATCCCTTGGACTGACCCCCATACTTTAAAAACCCTGAAGTGAAAGTTCACTTCTTTACAAGAGGCATGAGTAAGATTGCAGGATGAACTGTCGATACCCATCCTCTTAACAAGACAGTCTTATTAGATCTAACTAGTGTTTCTTACACACAAATACAATATTGTTAGAAGCTTTGTCTGCAGATCTTTGACGTATTTTTCTTGGAGCTTTGTCAATGCCTTTACAACAAGAGGATCAGCAAATGTACTGGGTGTTCCAGTCTGCATAGATGTTTTCAAGCGCCTGACACGATTCACATCGAACTGATCAAGTCTGACAACGTCTCAACATCTTCTTTCTCTTTCTTCTCCCAATTCTAGCAGAGTCCTCAACTTTAAATAAGAGTAAATAATGATCGAGACCATTTATTTTCACTATAACTTTTGCGAAGATCGCGAAAATTAGTTGGTTTACAGTAAGAACATGGAAATCTTAAGGGAGTACGAGTGTCAGAAATTTTGTAATTAGAATTAAAATTCTGACCTTTTGTTTTGAAGAGCACTACTAATGGAACAACTTGAGCAAAAATTTTGAAAATCCATGTAGGAATTTTTGAGATGTTAGACGTCAAAATTTTGGCGGGAAACAGATCTCTCTAGAGTTTTCCTTGAATTTGTATAAGATGTTTATAGGCCTTAAAATATATGAAATTATAATTGGAAGTTGATTAAATTTTATACTCAGTCTATTTTATGTATTTTAAAGTGACTTTTGACCAAGAAAATGTGATCCATGTGCAAAAAATTTTAACACTGTTTGAATGGATAAAACCCGAGAATATAGAATGCTTCTGAAATCTGAGGCTCGTACTCCCTTAAAAAATGACAATGCAAAGCAAAATGAACAATGCACATCCTGTAATCATGTCAAAAAATTGTTGAAAAGTACCATGTTGTTTAAGATATTTTACATGCCAAGTTTTCTTATAGCATACTCGATGAGCGCCCTGTGTTTCTCTATATGTTGTTATTCTCCACTAGCTTAGGACACTAGTGTTTTGTCGGGCAACGGATGACAGTAATTGTAAGAGCATTTTGCCAGTTCATTTTACGTTTGTTGACGATCCTGCGTCCATGGACTAAAAACATGGATGATGTAGCGGGTCGCACTTAAATACGCCTGCATACGCCTGCCGGTTTAAAATACGCCTGCAGAAGAAATATACGCCTGCGACTATATTATATCATTTTAATGATAGATATTGATATATTTAGGTAAATTTAAACATTTTAAAGGTTTTTTAATAACATTTAGGGAAAGTTTGTCATAAATTATAGGATATTTCGGACTTCAAAGGTAGCAGGCGTATGTACATATCTAACGCCTGCAGAACATGCAGAAGAAATATATACGCCTGCACCTATTATATATCATTTTAATGATAGATAATGATATATTTGTGTAAAACTGAACATCTAAAAGGGTTTTTGATAAAATCTATGGAAAATTTGTCAAAAATTATAGGATATTTCGGACTTCAAAGATAGCAGGCGTATATATATATATGTACATAGTATAACGACTGTAGTTAGAACATTTTGTTTGAAATAAGATCTTAATGACTTTTGCACTCTATGGTTGTTTGTAAAATAAATAACATGATTTATCAGTAAGGGCTTGTATGAAACATGTGGTTAATATTTAGAGAAAACCTTGGTCAGCGAAATTGAGAGTGTGAGAAAATCTAGAGGTTCTGTAATAGATGTATGTTTAAGTTACCATATTGAAAATGTTTGGTTATGTACAGATACCCATAGGGGAGGGATTAAATACACGAGAAAGCTATTTAGCCCTCCCCTATGGGTGTCTGCACGTAACCAATCATTTTCAATATGGTAAATGACATGTACCAAAGTTAACTTTTCAGATAATGGGAGAAAACCCGCCAATATTTTATCTGACATTTTCAAGTACAATAACCTAAAAAATTAAAAAATATGTTGGGTGTAATTACTATAGAAATTAAATCTGTCATCATCTTGTAATATTGTATGAATTGTTTTCTAAAACTAAGCGTTATGGAAATTAAATCTGTCATCATCTTGTAGTTTGCTACAACTGAATAGTATTATGTAAAATCAGCTATAGTTTTTAAACCAGTAAACGATTTGCTAACAAGCAAGACGGACGTTGATTTTCTGAATGTAGATGGACATTGGGATGAATCAATTGATGACGTAACACTATATGTACAGATATCCAAAATGACCATGAAATGTCTTTGCAATTGGATGACATTACACTATCTCAAGCGCTGGACCGATATGAGGTGGATGTAGGGATGGATTCTATGCCTGACGTGGAGGAAAATTTTGAGCTTACTCAGGGTGAAATAACTGCTGATAACGTTATTGAAATGCTGAAAAAGGCTACTGCGAGTACCGGTCAGGATGAGGCGAGATATTCCTTCATTGAAGACGCAGATATACAGGATTTGGTTAGGACCGACGAAAGTAAAAATACAAGAAAAAACACAAACTAGAGTGTGTCTACCTTTAACGACTGGCGTGGAGCAAGGATGATGGCAACTGGTTGTGCAATTCCGGATTTAGATGCCTTTACGCCTGTTGATATAAATAATTGGTTCAGTAAGTTTGCTGTAGAAACACGGCGCAAGGACCGGAAGCCATACCCTCCAAAGACTTTGTACATGTTGTTTGTAGGATTACTGAGATTTCTTCGTGAACGTGGTGTTCATTACAATTTTCTTGATGAGAAAAATTCTGTTTTCTACGATTTTCGTCGGGCGTTAAGTGCCCGAATGAGTGAACTGACAAAACAGGGAATTGGTACCACAACAAAACATGTGACCAACCGATTGAAAAGCCTACACATACCCCGAATTGATATATTACATGACTATAATATCAATAGTTCGAATTAAGACTGATCTAGAGCCGAATTAAGGCCGACTAGAGGCCGATCTTTGATTTGTAAGGGCCGATATCTCTATTACAGTACGTTCTAAGTCTAAGATACCTTGATTAATCGCTTTAGAAGCCTAAAGATACATCAAATCCATATATAATATGCCTATAGTATTAATACTAAGGGCCAGGGCCGATCTCAAATCTAAAGGTGCTGATATCTCTATAACAGTAATTTTAGGCCTTAACTACCTTGACTAATCACTTTAAAACTATACATTTACCTCGATTCCATATATAATATGTATATAGTAGAACTATTTCAAATTAGGGCCGACTTAGGGCCGTTAAGGGCCGATATCTCGTTGACATTCAAAGCTATTGTGCTGAATACAAAGATCAAGCAACAGAGATATGGGCAGCTCATCATCAATTGATAGAAGAATTAGGAAAAGTGGATTGAAAATGTACAGAATCAAATTGCAGCGATTTCAACAGATCAGAAATCGCCATTTACAAAAGATTGACCAATCAGAACGCAGGAAAATTAACCAATCCGAAGTCGTCTTACAAATATTAACTGACGAATTACAGCTATGGAGACAATAGACATAGAATATAAAAGGTGTACAAGAACAGACTGAAGCCAATAAAGACAGAATGGGTGTTAATATTGTTGACGGAGATTTATTGAAAGCAGAAAATGTAGATGTTATTGTTCCTCAAGTGAATTGTCTTTGCATCAAGGCGCATGGATTATCAAGACAGATGGCTGAAAAATTTCCATGGGGTGATATATATTCTACAGGTAGAAGAGAATGGACAATCAAAGAAGACAGGGGAATTCCAGGAACGATAAAAGTATTGAGGTCACCT
>MJUU01046569.1:64994-77857 GCA_002080025.1 Modiolus philippinarum | reverse complement strand
TATGGAACTGTGGACAAAGCTTGTCGGTATATCCTACCGTATGAAGATACCAACGAAAATAGACACCGTTGGTTTCGAAGTTGTTTGCAGTACTACAAATTATTGAAGTATGTTCAGTATCAACGGGTATCAAGTTTGTAATTTTTAGATCAAATGTTTGAAGATGGAAAGCAGAGACTTGGAAAGATTATAGCTGTGTTTGAAGACAAAGAACCAGAACCGAAGCGGATGAAGGTAGCTACAGAACCCAATTAAGTGGATATGAAGGCAGACATTTAAGTGACGGGAGAACCAGCACTGAAGACAGAAAACTTAAATTTACATTAATGTAAAGACAGAAAATTAGAATGTTACTGTTTTTCGTTTAAATGAAATTAAAAATGAAAACGTATTGTCAGGGTTTGTTATTATTATGCCCTATAAAAATAAAGTGATAAACCACCGACTACCACAGACTATTATCCCGCCACCACCACCACCATAGACAATTATTTCATCACCACCACCACTATAGACTAGTATCTCACCACCACCACCACCACCAGAAAAGCAAATCACAACAACACCACCACCATAGACTATGATCCCTACACCATTTCCATCAACACCACCAACACAACCACCATCTAGATATTCTCACCACCACCACCACCAACCAGATACCTTTAAATCATCACCACTACCACCACCCAACATCACCACCATCACCCCGATACCTGAAAATTACCATTTTTACTAACATAATACCTTCAAACCACCACCACCAACACCAACACCACCAGCAGCAGACATAGCCAAGTATGGACGAGAAGCAGCAGCAGCAATATAATGATAATTTTAGAAAAAAAAGTTTGAAAGCAAAAGGTTAAGTAATCATTATAAGCTATAACGTTAGCATCGTATAGATCATCTTGATCATTTTATCACTGGGTTTAGTATACATCATTAAGGTAAGGGTTATTATTTGGGTGAAGGTTTACATATTTCATTTCAGTTTAGAATTGCAGTGACACATACATCAGTCCATTAAATATATCAGTTGGGCTAGGGTTGGGTTATATACATGAAAGAGGTATTGTTGAAGATTTCATTAAAGTTAGGGTTCGTTAAGGTCATAGCTTAGGATTATGGTTAGAGTACCTAAGTGTAGGACTTAGAGTTGAGGCTATGGTTAATGTAAGGGTTAGGAATACGTACATTCTTTTGTGTAAGATGAAATACACTATTTGGGGTATGGTTAGGATAATTCATATCAATTAGGTTATGTTTGGAATTATATTATCAGTATAATTTAGGGTAGTAAGGGTAGGGTTGAAGTTGTAGCGTTAGTATATTGGTATTGTTAAAATGGGTTTATGTATGGTTGGTTGAGGAGTTGGTTGAATTAATGTAAAAGTTAGGGAAAGGTGAGAAGGATTGGCTTAAGGTAAAAGTTGGGTTTGGATTAGTTGAGATTGATTCGTTATAAAATTAAGGGCTTTGGTTACACAATCAGTTTAATGGCTAATTATGACTTAGATCACTTGGATTAGAATCACATATATTTTTAGGATTAATGATTGGATTATATTCATCATTTGGGTTAAGGTTAGGCAGGGGTAACGTTCATTATAATGGTTTTAGGTTTAGGATCGTTCCTGTTAGAATTATACATCACAACGTTATGTTTAAAATATCATGCATCATTACGGTTGGATTTAAGATTCAGGGTTATGAATTGGGTTAGTAAGATAAAGGTAGGGTTCGGAATAAGGGGTAGGATCAAGGTTAAGTAAGGGGCAAAATTGGTTTAGGGCTTAAATATATATAAGTGTTGGAGATTGTGCTAGTATTAGGGTTAAAGTTAAATTAGTGTTAGGTTAAGATTTAGAGTAAGTAAGGGTTAGTGAGGGTAGAGTTAATGTTGAAATGAGGTTAGGGTTAAGGTTATGGTTATAGCTTAGGAATAGTTCAAGGGTTAGAGGTGAGGTTGTGTTAGTATTAAATTATTGTTAATACTTAGGTTAGGGTTTAGGGATAGACTAAGTATTGGTTTGTAATGTTAGATAGCGTTATGTATTATGATAAGGGTTAGTAAAAAACTTGGTTCGGAATTATTGTTGGGTGAGAATAAGGGATTAGAGCTCAAATTCCAGGTAAAGGTGATTAAGGTAAGGTTAAATGTTAGTGATAGGGAAAGCTTAAGATTAAATTGTGGTAAGGGTTAGGTTAGGGTTAAGGTTGGTTTAGTGCTTATATAAGGTAACGGTTAGGACTTAGGGTTAAAGTTACGTTAATGTTATGTTGAGCATTAGAGTAAGCAAGGGTTAGTAAGAATAAGTAAGAGTGAGTGTTAGGGCTATGTTAAGATTAAAAGAAAAGGCTTAAAATTGGTTAACTACTTAGGAATAGGTTGTGTTAAGGTTATGTTAAGCTTGACATAGGGTTAGGGTAAGGCTAGGCTTAACATTGGTTTACAATTTAGGAATATATTGTGTTATTATTAGGTTAGTTAGATTTACGGTTAGGGTTTAGAATTAGAGTGTATATTGGTAGAATTAGGTTTGGCTAGGACTAAGGGTTCGATTTAAGTAAGTATTAGGTTTTGGATTAGAGTAAGAAAGGGTTATGTTACGGTTGAAATGAGGTTAGGGTCAAGTTTAGGATTAGAGGTTGTGTAATTATTAGGTTATGGTTAGAATATAATGTTAGGGCTCGTGTTTAAGTTAAGGGCTCACTGTTAGTAAATGGGTGATTAGCTTAAAGATTCGGGTTAAGAGTTAGTAAAAGGGTTAGGGTTAAAAAGTTAGTAAAGGGGTTAAGTTCGAGGTTGTAAGAATAATTTAGGATTCGACGTTGTGTTAGTATTAGGTTACTGCTAGATTATTATGATAGTACTTATGTCTAGGTTAAGGGCTAAGTGTTGGTGTCAGTGTGAATAACTTAAAGGTAAGGGTTAAGATACTAGTAATAGGGTTAGGTTTCTGTAAGGTTAAGGTAAGAGTTATGGTGTAATGTAAGTGATAGGGTCTAAGGTTATCATTAAGGGGTTGAAGTCAGGGTAAGGGTAAAACTTGGCAAAGTTAGGGTAAGGTAATCGATATTTTGAATGAAAAAAAAATAGTACGACATTCAAAAATAGAAAAAAAGAAAAATAACTGTAATAGTTAGAAATAAATAACAGAATAACATTCAAATATAAAAATAAATGAATACAGAGTTGTCATAGCAACTTAGGTTAGGGTTAGTTGTTAGATAAAGGAAGTTGGTTATGAAATAATGTGGAAAAGGGGAAGTAATTCTACGAATTGGATGAAAAATGGCGGGGAAGCTAAAAATAGCAGACGACACTATGGAATTATGGCGACAAAGGGGAAATACCTCTGAGAATTGGATGACAAATGGCGGGAAATATAAAAAATATCAGGCGACAGTATAGATATTATGGAGGTAAGGGGAAATAACTGTAAGAATTGGATGAAAAGGGAGATAATCAGTAAAACAAGAAAATAAAAAACCAATAGCAGAAAAACATTATTATAGAAATTTGGTAGGGAAGAGGAAATCACTTTAAGAATTGAATGAAAAAGGGGGATAATTATGTAATATAATAGGAAACAAAATGTCAATATCAGACATTATAGGAATTTGGCGGGGAAAAGGGAAATACCTCTAAGGATTGGATGGAAAGGAAAGATAATTATAAAATAAACAGGAAAATAAGAAAATCACACATGAAAAGGGTTAGACAAAAGGAAATTAAGTCAAACATTGGATTGCAATACAAAGAACAATACTGAAAAAAGGGGGAAATGCTATTACAACAGATAAAAAAGCACGGGAAATAAGTAGCAAGAGTTATCTCCCCCTTGACGAACGCGGACGCGACAGAAGACACCTAGCAACATTGTACTTAACAACCATTTGAATGGCCGCGACGAACGCGGACCTGATAGAAGACACCCAAAAACCATGGGTATTCCCAAGAGTTATGTCCCTTTGACGAACGCGGACCTGATAGAAGATACCCAAAAAGAAACGCGGGAACTAGCAAAAGTTATCTCCCTTTGACGAACGCGGACGTGATAGAGGACACCCCCAGAAATATGACTGACAACGCCTGGATATTAGTCTAGAAATTGGATGAAAAAGGACGAAATTACAGAGAACAATATTGAAAAATGGGATGAAAAGGTATACCAACAATAGAAAAGGGTGGGATTATGGAGAAAATGAAAGAAAAGGAAAGAAAATATAAAGAAGAACATTGTTGCAACATACAAAAAGGGGAGATAATGAAAGAAAATACCCCACTTCCGGTCTATATATGGGGCTACGCCCACTTCCGGTCGCGCATGCGTTATGTAATTAAGTTATTTAACACGTCATTTCCGGTCAATAGGCCGACTAGGGCTTCAAATAGGGCTACTTTCGGTTGCGCATGCGCAATCCAAACATGCCAACATCCGGTCACGTGATTTCCGCTTCCGGTCACGTGACTTCCGTCACGTCACTTCCGCTCTACGTCACTTCCGGTGACGTCACTTCCGGCTCCACCGGCTCCACCACGCTGCACCACTTCAAATGCGCGGTGAACTGTGCTCATATACTACTCAGGTAAGCTAAAAAGGCGTTTAGGAAGTGTAGCAGATAATACTCAAGATCAAGACTCAATAACCAAAAATGTAAAAGTCCAATGATAATATGGAAATCTGGGAAAAAGTGAAAAATATTGAAAAACAAAATGCACGGTGCACATAATATACTGCAGTATTCCTTCAAGTTTTGTTGAAAAGTACTAAAGCATTTTAGAGGGGTTGCCAATAATAAAGGTATACCCTTAAAAAGTTAAAATTACAGCTTGAAAATCTGGAGAAAACAAAGAAAAACAAAATGCACGGTGTTCATCTACAATATATACTAAACCATTCCTGTAAGTTTGGTTGACAACTACAAAGCTGTTGGAAGAGTTGCAAATAGGCATAGCCTTGAGATTCCAATAGCTTGAATGGAGAATACCCTTATGACTCCAATAGCTTAAATGACTCAAATAGCTAAAATGAATCCAATAGCTTAAATGGGGCATACCCTTAAGACTCCAATAGCTAAAATGACAACGTTCATAAACAGCAAAAAATCTTGAAAAAAATAAAGAAATACATGATGCACATATGCAATATATACTGAGGTATCAATGCAAGTTTTGTTGAAAAATACCAAGCAGTTAACGAGGTGAAGCAGATAATGCTGAATATTTTGGAGTCATACAGACAGATGGACAGGCAGACTGAAGCAAGATGACAGATAGTGATACCTATGTGTTGATCCTTTACTAAGTGAAGATGACACAATAATAATATTCCAAAAAAAAATATATAAAAATCTTTGGTAATCTTTATTGAGAAGATGACTAGGGCTGTAACAACATTTAATATAGAATTTGATCTACATTTTACACGAAATATTTACTCAGAGATCTTGATAAATACCGGAACTTGAAAACTTTTTACTCTCAAAGCATTGAATAATTTATCAAATCTCTTCATGATTTTCAAGAAACATATACATGAAAATGCCTTTATTTATACCATATTCAATGCATCCTTTTAAATACTCCTTTTATTATCATACCACAGTAAAGCAATTGGGGATTGTTGATTTTCCACAAAGTGAAAATGAGTGGATTTGAGTGTTTGCTTTTATGTTTTCCATCCATCTCCAATCTAAAACTACTCAAAATCACTTAATTTTCTCACATTTTATCATGCTATGCAAGTAAATTAATTTAGTGGTTATTATTGGATTTGAGTGGTTTTGAGTGGATATGTTACGTTGAAATCAAATGAGTGGAATTTTTTAAGTGCATGCAAGGAAATTCAACAAGGAGTTGAACTGGTTGATATTGTGACAATATGAAAAAGAAAGGAAATGGGGTAAATGTCAACGAGACAACATCCCATATCCAGGTTAAAATGACCCAAAACAAAGCATCTAGGGGTCACCGTACGGTCTTCAACACAGTGAAGAACCTCACACCATATAGCAAGCCCTAAATGGATATAATATTGGATTTTTTTTCCCTCAATTCAGCATTGAAACACAAATGTACATCTATATATCAATGTGAAGTGTAAACAACTTCTTTGACTGACTTGAAATTATTGAACATCATGAAACTATCGATCAAAATATTACGATCTTTTTCTACAAGAATATCCAAAGGTTTGGAATAATATATGATTGCTCTGTCTTTAGTCTTGTCCAGCTTCTGTTTTGTATAAAGTTTAACAAAATGACTTCCAGACATCTCCAGCACAGTAAAATACACCTGTTAAACAAAAATAACATGAGGTCAGTAAAAAATTCTACCACTCATCCTGCATAAATTTTTTAACTGAACAAGTCATATCTACCAATATTTGATGTTTTGGAGTTAAACTCAGGAAATCCTCACTCGGACTTCAAAATCTAACTTGCATGTCTAAGACATTGGAATACAAAATTATTTATATAAGAACCAGTAGATTGCAGCACAAAAGAATAATTTTGAAAGTTGACCATTAAATTTTTTAAATAAATTTTTACTACGGTTTTTTTAAAACACTTTCTTTCAATGTCATCTTTCCATTAAGCTTATCATATCAACATAAAACTCTTAATTTTTGCAAATGTAAAATTTCATGATTTGTTCTCTAAAAGTGGTATTAATTTTAAGGGGTTGGCAATCTTTGCCAAATTGGAAACTTTGTAAAGAACAAACATAAACAGAGATATACAGACTTATGGTGACTTCAAGATGAAGAACAACAATAAAAGTGTTGTTAATTTGCTTGTTTTAACTACATATTTGTAGAGACTGTCTGATTTGCATTTACTCCATATCCTTTCATAGTTAAGAGTTTTATTTCTGCTTTTCCATAAACCTCTTAAATATAGTGAAAATTAGAACATCGTGAGCATTGACCACTATATCGTTTTTTATGTTTAAAAAAAGTCTGTCTAATGACAAAGCAAAGCTGAGGAAAATTTTTTTTCCTAGAAAACATATATAGCAAAGTGAGAATTGGCCACTATCATTTTAAGTTTAAAGAAGTCTGTCTAATGACAATTTTTACCTTTGCTCCATGTACTATTATACCAGGCATTGTGTTACTAACACCATGTTGTTTTAGATCAAGTAGTAGTTCTCCAGCATGCTGTCCAAGAATTTTACTATCCAACTTGTGCTCTATTTCTGGAGCTTCAGACATGTTGTCTTCACTTGAAGCACTACATAGATTAAAGTCTGAAGGGATATGCTTATCTATTTCAAATTCATGTTCAAAACTGCTATCTTCACTATCAGAACTTTTTGTTGAAGAGCCTGAGGATCTTGAGCCGTACCTTGTCCTAATTATACTTTTCCTTGGCTGGTGACCCTTCTTTGTCTATAAAACACATAAAATTAATCTGATGACAATTTTTACCTAGAAAACTTATATAAAGTCAATAATGTAATTACAATTTTATTTGTTGTGATGGCTAAAATATGACTTGTTTATCCTGACACACATGCTTGATGCAACAATTACTTTATATTGTATCATATGCAAAGTCTATCTTAAAAAGTGTTTTTTTTTCAAGAGAACTGAGGTCCTATCTAAAAGATCTGACTTGGAGTTCTTTTCCAAAGACAAATATGCAGATTTTTGTGCAAAATTTTTCAAAAACATCTGAACGTATCAAATGCACATTACTTTATTGGAATATTAGTACTCTGGTGAACAAACATGTGCATATCACTGTTTTTGGGTTTCAGACAATGGTCATTTTGTTTTTGATACGGACTTTAACACGGCCAATATCAAGTGAGCCCCTTAGGGCCAGCTTAATGCGTTACTCGGTGATAAAATCCATATCAAAAACAAAAGTCCTATTTTACTTTTATCGGATATTCACAAGATAATAAAATTATATAATAAAATTAAATAGGCTGACATTTCTATTTAAGAATAGTTAATCTATTGTTTATTGCAATAATTTATATACATTTGCATTCAACGCATTATGTATATGAACACGACAAATAGTACAAAACATGATGTCAGCATAGCAAACCGCCTTCTTCAGAGTGACCCAAAAATTTCGTGATAGTGTCCAGTTCTGTCAGTCTCTGTAGATCAAAGGAATTTCATTCAAGTTACGGATAAATCTATGTACATGTAGTTCAGTCCTGCTCAAGATCCTTCTTTATTCTCCTGCGATAATCATGGCAAATAACTTGTATGAACCTAGGTGAGGTAGATTTCCAGTTTCTCTAATTTTGTGTCAAGTTTAAACCAGTTTTGACCCGTTTGATAAATTATCATATTCAACGTATGTTGAATAAAGCCCCGTACTATTTCCCGCCAAATCTATTAGGAATATAATTCTCGGTGTTTATCTTATATCATAAGGGAATAAAATTACACCACTTTATCCTGATTATTACCATATTTTATCCACTCTCGATAGTTAAATTTATAAATTTCCAAATGCTCAGCAAGCCTCGCAATTAAAATTCTAAAATTTAACTATCTCTGGTGGAAAAAATATGGTAATGAACAGGATCTTGTGGTGTAATCTATATTTATAATTTTTGTTTATTAAATACATATGAATATGCACATATTAACTTTCTTAAAAAATGCTTAATGCTAAAAGCTTTATAGGATGCATTACTTTTTAAAATGGATTATTATAATGCTAAATATCATCCTTCAACCTCTTGTGAGAAAACCCACAAGCTAAAAGAACCCGAGGTACAAGAAGATTTACAATTTGTATATATAGTTTTAAATTGCACCTTACTAGTATGTAAGAAAGCTACATTATGATTGGTTAATAGCCAATGTATTTTTGGTAAATACCCCTTCACCATAGTATTTGCCCCCGAGACATCTGTGCGCTTTAATGATAGGGACACTCGTTGTAATTAAACAGATATATCATGAACATCGGGATATTTGCCAAAAACACAAGTCTTGGGTCTAAATTTTCCTGGCCTTTCAGGCCTGATAAATTTTACTGCCCCGAGACTTGTATTTTTGACAAATACCCCTCCTTATCATGATATATCTGTTCAAAAGGTCATGGGAAAAATATATACAAATTCCTGGAAATGAAAACATTTTTTCCTGGAAATAAAATTTTGGTAAACCACGACCAGTTTCTATGAAGTAAAATAGATCTTGTTAAAAAAAAATGTAAGGAATCTGACAATAAACCGTTTTTTCTAACATACAAACAAGTATTTTGATACCATGCAACTGCCAAAAATATTTGAATACAGACTTGTAAGTGGTATCCTTTAAGGCTGCCCAATGCTGAATAGGGATATCCCCACAAAATCTATAGTCTTACTCTTATTTCCAGAAAAAAATAAACACAAGTATTTTATTCTTACGTGTGGACGAATGGAAGGGTGTAACAATATGCTCTCCGACTTTTCGTCGCATGGAGCATCAAAAGAAATATAAACTAATAGCGCTTCATTGTTGCACCTATTCAACTCAACATATGTTATAAAACTAACTTGTTATCCAATGTTAAAGTTTTTTGTAGATAAACAGACCAACCGCCATACAAGACCAAAAACTGTTTGCCCCAAATCTTTGATTGAAAGGGGCATAAAAAAGAAATGACATGCATGCAACTATGCATTGATGTCCATGAATACACAAGAAATTTATATACAAAGATTTCAAAGTAAAGCTACCCTTTTTTACCTCAACAACTGACACCACAGCACTTCTCACTGCATTTCCATCTGTCATCATCCATACCACATAATGACCCCTGTCTAATTAAACGATAATCAGGATTTGATGTAACACATGACTTAAGCAAACCATCCCAGCATGCTGGACTTACACTACCCATTTTGAAAATCAGTAAAAAAATGTCTTATACCTTGCAATTTTTTTAGTTTATCATGACAGTCATGACAGTAAACAAAAACTGGTTCAATGTTCTGTATTACTTTGCCAACTGTTGAAAAACTACATGCTCTGGTATTCTTGAGGTTAGTGTTGTTGCTGAAATTGGGGAAAATACTGTATGGATCTACACAAGAAAAACCATTTGAAGGTGATCTTCAGATTTTTTCAAAACCTGGCCTAATGTCAAGATGAAGGCTATAATGTCTCACTATGAATCTAATCAAAAGGTAGTCAAATAACAAATATGAATGGCATAATACACTTTTTTTCAAACTGACCTCAAAGTAAGTTCAGGAAAGTTCAAAATGTCTTCATATATGATTAGTGCCTGATTAAGCTTTTATCATCAGGAAGCCACAATATGAACAACCTAATACTTAAGGTTTTCCTACATTTAGATGCCTTTTGAGTTTTGACACCTTTGAGCTCTCCCCCGTTTTCAGAGCTATAGCAGGTTTTTTTTAGGATTTAGGATGATCGTATGGGCTTATTGAACAGAATATACTTCAGCAAAAAAATGAATGCTTTTTGCACATGAATGGGGCCTTAAAAGATGTCATGGGTTACAAAGGAGGATGAGCCCCCTCCATCCTGAGGTAACAAGGGGGTGTTAAGTGTGGGTGCTATATATCTTCCATTGTCCCTAGATAGTCTAGTCTAGCTCAAAAGGTAGATGCCTTTCATCCTTTTAACACCTTTAGGATGATGATGTGTTGCTTACGGAACAAAATATAACTTCGGCAAAAAATTAGTCTTTTTCGCACATGATTGGGAATTTTAAAGATGTCAGGGGTTTTAATGGGGGATGTGCCCACTCTATCCTGGGGCTACCAAGGAGGTAATAAGTGTGGGTGCTATACATCTTCCATAGATAGTCTACCTGAGCTCAAAAGGTAGATTTTTGAATTTTTATGAGTTACTTGGTGTACTATGCCACTGCAATTTTTTTTAAATCTACAAAGGGGATATGCAAAGGGTTCAGGGGAGGGTATTAGCCCTCTAGCAGGTAAGCAAGTGTGGCTGCCATAGATCCTCGCTAGACAGCCTATTCTACAAGACTTGAGTAATGTTATGTTAAATGCAAGGAATGACACTTTTTTCACATGCTAAAAATAACATACATATACATGTACATGTATATTGAAACTTACCTAGCTTTTAAGTCACACATGCCAACAAAACTTTTAAAAAGTTCTGAATACACATCTTTAGGGATATTACTTTCACAGCTGTTCATATGATTATGGACTACTTTTAGAACTTCTCTAAGTTCTTCAATGAATTTCACAACATTATGTCTGGCCATTATATACCTGAAAAATAAATACAATGTAGGTGGTCTAGATGAAAATATTGCAAATCTCTTTTTTGTTTGTCCTAAACACATACATGACATGCAGCAGAAATAAATAATAAAGGGCTACGCTGAGCACAGCATGATACGACCGCAGCATGTCGACCACTGAAATTTGAACAAGTGTAATTTGAAGTGAATGTGGACACAGTAAAGACCTTGACACAATAATCAGATGGACAAAATAAGGAGCTTGAAGAATTAATAACCTGGACACATGTTTTATGTACTTCATTGTAAGGATACTCGTCTTGATAAGTTGGACTTTTTTCTAGTTTGATTTTTACTGTGAGTCTTTTTGTGTATTTATTTTTAGCCATTCACCACACATAGGGGGGGGGGTTTGGATCCAAGAAAACGATTTTAACCCCACCGCAATTTTTGCGCCTGTCCCAAGTCAGGAATATGTTGGTCATTGGCTTGTCCTTGTCTTCTTATAAAATTTTAGTTTCTTGATATTTGGGTTATTGGATGTGGTTTGTTTCCATTGATTTATTCACTTTTTTACCTTTTCAGGGCCATTTAGGGCTTACTATATGGTGTGAGGTTCCTCACTGTGTTGAAGACCATATGGTGACCCCTAGATGTTTTGTTTTTGGTCGTTTTAACCTGGATATGGGATGTTGTCTCCTTGACATTTTCCCCATTTCCTTTCTTTTTCATACAAACTAGGGAAAATAAAAATTGGCCCTTTCCATCCCTTAATGATTGGAAACAGTAAGAGCTAAACAAGTTCTGGTGACTACCAACTAAATCCTACATTAAAAGAGATCCCAGGAAAAAATCCCATTGAAATCTGATAAAAAAACGAATTTTATTTGAACAAATGCAATTTTGGCTGTGTTTGGTCCCTTTGATCATTTATAGCTCGGAAAACAGTAAGAACTACATCAAATTGGTTGCCATACAGCTAAAAGATTACAACAAAGGGAATCCAAAGAAAAAAATCCCATCTAAATCAGATAAAAAATAATATTGTACATATTTTTAAAAATTGCAATTTTGACCCCTTTGACCCCTTATAGCTCGGAAACAGTAAGACATGTGTAAGAGCTATGCCAAATCTGTTGACATACAGCAGAAAGCTTACAACAGGAGGAATCCAAAGAAAAAAATCCCATTGAAATCGTATAAAAAATAAAAATTTCAGGTAATCTGCTTGTTAGCTATTTTGGCCCATTTGGCCCCTCATAGCTTAGAAAGGAAACAAGTTATCAAAAATCTGAAGAAACAGCTCTGTATTAATTTTTCATAAGGAATCCTTTGCAAAAAACTGCATTAAAATCAGACTAAAAATAAAAAATAAAAATTTTGAATTTCCCCCTTTTGGGCCCCTTTTATCTCATGAACGGTACATACCATGTGAAATCTGTTGACATATACTCCAGATTGTAAATTTCCTAAGGAGCACACTGAAACAAACTCCATCAAAATCCAATTAATAACAAGATGGGAGCAGTCGGAAACAACAGCTAATCCCCTCGCCTGTAGCAATCAAATTTCCAAATTCAGTCAAATTTCAATAAAGGGCTACGCCGAGCGCAGCATAATACGACCGCAGCATGTCGATG